>APFE031014571.1:177945-207443 GCA_000404065.3 Pinus taeda
GGGCTAAATATGTTCATCATTGCAGGCTGCAAAGGTTCCATATTTTGTGTACATACTACAAAAAATCAAAAAATGAAAAGAGGGTATGCCTTAAAAGAATAATAAAAGGGCAAGAAAATCAAGTGGTCAAGAGAAAAGTGAAAATGAACCCCAAACTAAAGACCAGGAAAGTGGCCAGTCAAAATGCCACTACTAAGCTCATTTGGCAGTGTCATGATTTCCAAGTACTGCTGCTAATCACACTTGATGGATGGCCCAACAATCTAAATTGGACCATGCCATGGTTAAATTGCTTGTTGCAGAATAAAGAATGTTCCCTGACCAAACAGCTCAAGCTTGGTAGATGACTAGCTAAGTAGAGAAATAAAGGTGCCCAACTGCTTAATCTGGGGCCTTGGAAGAAATAAGGGTAGATTTTAGATAGGAGGGCAGTCAAAAGAAAAAGAGGAAAATCAGGGTCTGCCAATTCAAGTGCACCCACTTTAATGAAGAAAAAATGTTAGGATTACTAGATGGGTAAGTAGTGCAAGGTTGCAGAAATGGAGAGCCATCACCAATTGGCCTATTAAGTGCAAAAACTTATGCCACTCAGGGTATTGGCCTCAAAGACAAAGAGTGGAGGACAAGCATTGGAAGCATGTCTAACTTCCCCAGTTTCCCCCAAACTTCATTTTTTCTAACACTCCCAAGGGCCTTGAGGTCTCCTCAGGTGTCCAGTTCCACTTCATTGCATCACAAACTACTTAGTCAAACCATGCAGTTCAAGCATGAAAAGAAGCCACATTTCTTGTGTAAAAACATCATTTTTTCATCATTTTCATTTATCCTCAACACCCTAAGTTAAGTTTCACTTATTAAAACTTGGCTTTACCCCTTCATTCACCTCACAAACCATATTAATCACTAACATATTATCTAGCTCCCTAACTCCCCCCTTCCCCTAAGTCTATTACAATCCAATGAAAATCTCCCAAAAACATCTATAAATACCCTCCCCTTAGCACTATAGCTAAATATCCCTTCCTTGGCAAATATTAACCCCTCAAGGGCTAGTATTAGCCCTCAAATCATCCAAAAAACTATGGGTTTGGCAAACTATGGTTAAAAGGCAAAAAATCAATTTCCCCGCCCTTATTTTCCCTTGTCCCCCTTTCCTCCGCCCTAAACCCATTTTATTATAAAGTTTTAAATGAGAAACATTTAATAAAATGTGCGTTTTAAACCCGAAAACCCATAACCTAACGTTCTAAACCCACCTCGCGCCCGATTTATTAAACACTAATTATATAATTGGGTGGGTCCCCCGCTATTAAAGCGTTGTCGCATTAATATTGCCGCCCACCGTTAGATCCTCCGCCCCGCCCATCCTACGGTGGGCGGTCGATCTCCCAACATAACTGCCCGACCTTTTGCGTCCGGGGGATGGGCGATATTGCTGCTGTACCCCCGCCACGCGTCAGGCGCCCGGGTTGTTCGCTGCCCCCCGTCCAAACCACTTACCGCCCAAGACCCCGCCGGGGAGACCGCTTACCGCCTTACCCTCCGCGCTGATGTCACGCCCCCGTCAGCGTGACGTCACCCCGCTTTGCCGCCACCAGGCCTCCACGTCACCCCTGGCCACCACATCGCCCTGTCCACCCTCCCACCGTGTCAATGCCACCTGGGCACCCACGTCACCCGCCACGTCACCTATCCCGACCCAGGCCCAGGATGACGTCAGCATGACGTCATCACAAAAAGGCGCCAATATGCCAAAAATGCATAAAAAGGCGTCAAATAACCGTTATTTCGCATTGTTTTTTACGACGCCTGGAGCTCCTCTGAAAGCGAAATTCAACCTACAATGGTCGAAAAGCAAAAGCTATCCGTCAAAGTTGCTGCCACCTTCATTATCAAACCAACTACCTGCAAACCATCAAATTCGACTGGTGCAAAAGCCTCATACGCCATTAAAACCAGGTATTTGCCGTAGGCATCCTCTCTTGTCCACTGTTCTCCTTGCAATCCTATTTTCCTGCTTAAAGAACTCTGCTAAAGGACCCACATTGTCAAAATCACCACTGGAATTTACTTAAAAAACCACTGAAACCCTTGCGCGACGAAAGTCTTGTAGAAACCCGCGACCCTCTGTGAAATTCACCATTTTTTCTGTGGAGAGCAACTAAAGAAGCCGAGCTACCGGCTAGAAGACTGAATTAACATTTCCCTCACCCTTGCTAAAGGAATTCTCTGCAAATAACCAGCTAACCAGCTCAAAAACACTCTGGTTCTCAAAAACAGAGTGCCCCACAGATTGATTAAGCCTGTGACAGCCTCCTTGCACTGCCAAACTGCTCACTGCTAATAGAGAGCAGTAAGCCATTCCTCGGCATTCACATCAAGCTTGAAACACAGTAAACCACTAGCAAAAGCAAGACAATGGCCACTCCAGCTGCTCTAGATGTATTGCCTATAAATCCACCTAACAGAGAGCTAGAAGCTATACCACTGGTGGACAGTGATGCCCTCATCACAAATTTTGTGGCAGAGAGAAACCATTTGCAGACATATTGCCAATTAAGAAACAGTCACTTGGACAACAGTGACCTGTATGGGGTCTGGCAATCTAATCTACCCACCTACTTCCTGCCTTCTGTCAACAGTTTCCCTGAAATCATCCACCTATGTGCAGAGAACTATGACCAGAAACTCAGGGCTGTGAAGTCTCCATCTGGGAGCATCCTCCTCTATATAACTCCAGACTCCATCAACCAGATGCTAAACTACAAACAGACCCAATTGCTATACCCCTTCTCCATGAACTATTTGCTGGATGAGGGCTCCAGACTTTCTGATTCAGACATTGCTGCCATAGCCAGGAAATTCATGAAGGCAGACTGCCAACCCTCTGGGCCACCTCCTTTCTCCTATGAAGATTTCAATGAGGTTGGCAAGCTACTGGTAGATATGCTGACCTCTGTGCTGGGGTTCACCACAAACAAACATGTTGATCTGACTGTGCTGGTCATGCTCTCTGCATACAGCCTGATGAAGCCCCCTGCTATGAAATACAATTATGCCAAGGACATTGCCAATAAGATACATGATCAATTGACAAGGCTGGACAGGGAGGCAATATTCAAATATTCCTCATATATCTATTACTTATTCTTGTACTACCAAACAGATAGCTTCCAGTGCTCAATCAAGAAGCTAGACTCACAGGGTGAGAGAAGGTCTGTGATCTTCTTGTCTTCAGTCTTCCACCAAGTACAGAATTCCACTTACTCATACTGCGAATTCATTGATCAGTTTGTATATCCAGTTACATGCCTCTTGAGGAGGACTCCTCCTATCAGATTATCCAAGGATATGCAGAAAATATTGCAGCTATCCAGAAGCTACAAAATTGGTGATTGGTACTTGTACCAGAACCACACTGTAATCAGAATTTATGGCTGTGAGCTCTGTCCCTACAGGCTCCCAAAGTATGTCCCTATGAGGCTATTTGCCCTAGAGTACTATAGACAGCTTATAAACTCCGACCTAACACACTTTCACAGTGCCAAGAAGAAAGCCAACCTGAAGTTCAGGGACCACTTAGGCCGATTTACCATGAACAAAAAAGATGGCTGGCAAGAAGCTGACCAAATACTAGGACAACAGCTCAAACTTAAGAGAAGCTTCTGGTGGGTCCCTTATGACCCTGAAGGTTTCATCAGTGCAAGGAGGGTTAAATATAGGCTGCTAGCCTATAAGCATTCCCCACTCCCTCAAGTACAACATTTTTCTAATCAAGATGAATGGGTGCCTGAATCAATAGTAGAGGAATTGACTCGGGAAGAAATAATGGAGAAGAATGTAAAGGACTTGGAAAAAACTCTTGACTTAGACTCTTGTCAACAGGTCTTCAAGCAACCAGTCCAAGCAGGAGAAGGTACCTCTACTGCCCCAGCAACACAGGACATCCAGCAGGCTCCAGCAACAACAACCACCACAAAAGGAAAGGAGAAGATGGATGAACAACAGGAGATAGAAACAGGGTAGCCTAGTACTTCAAAGGACTAGCAATCAGGACATGCCCCTCCCCTGCAAACCGAACAAACTCAAAACCTAGTTTTGCAGACCCCTCTCAATGATGAGAGAGGGAAAAAGAGAGACAGAGAAGAAATCACACCTCCAACAGAGTCATCACAACAACCAGAGGCCAAGAGACCGAGGGTAGACCCTGAAGCAGAAGGAGACATAAGTGAAGAGCTGGAAGAAAGCCAAAGCAAAGAAAGACAGACGAGCCAACAGACTTCCACTAGCTCATTTTAGCTAGAACAGGCTCAACAGCATACTGTGGAGGTGTCCTCCTCCAGACAACAGGGCGAAAAACCAGCCATAGTCAAAGAGGGCTTCAAAGAGATCAAGGCACAAAATGAATTGCTAATTGTTGGGTAGGTAAATCCCCTCTGCGGACAGAGGCGATCCCACTAGCCCGACAGGGGTCTAGCAATAATCACACATGCTACACGCAAGTTCCTAATTGCATAATTTAAAGGTTGATCAGAAATATCTACCTAGAATCCAACGCTATTTGTCGTGGAAGAAACGCCGCTCCTGTCCTTTAGCTTTGGCCGGTCACTATCCTTACGCTCCATGTATGGACACCTGCACAAACAAAGAACAATCTGACACAAGCGTAAAATCCAGTATCATGCAATTATATATCAGTCAAGAAGGATATAACTCAAATATCATCAGAAGAATATGTGAGTGGAACCATAATGACAGTCGTTCATTATTTAATAAAAGAAGAGAAGAATTACAACCAAATAGGCTTGACGTTGAAATCTCCTCCAACTGGGTCAGCAGCTAAACATGCCTTGCAAAGTGACTTCCTCTCTCAATATTTCGGCAGCATAACTTCTCTCTCAGCTCTTACTATCAATCCAGCATAATCTTAGCTCACCTTAGATCTTGCAAAACTTCAAAACTAGCTGGTTCAATGTAGGGTGACAGTTATTTATAGATGGAGGAGGAGGAAGTATTCATTGTATCCGGACACTTACTGAAGATTTGGCATTGTCCCAGAATAGCCTTTGGACTAGGTTGTCATGGATGAAAAAGATGACACTCGATCACTTCCATGGGATTTTTCCCCAGAGAACTGCATGAGTAATGGAGGAAAAAACACTTCAGTGCGCGCTGGCCAAAAATCATGACCAATTTTGGGTGGCGCGGGCTTTGTTCTGTGACAGCGCGTCCATGGGCGCGCCCTCTTTGGAGGAACTGAGCCATTGGCGCGGGTTAGACACTGTGGGCCCGCGCTAATGAAAAAAGGGCATTTTTTAGGGTTGATCTTCAAAAGGTGTCTTAAGGGATATTGAAGTTCATACTTAGGAGACTCCAATGCAAGTGTTTTCAAGTTATGTCACTGTTCACAGGTCCGTAAATGTGTCCTCCAGTGTGTGACAGCGGGGGTAACAAGGACGGTGACTAACGGTGACAAATTACCGCGTAACAAGATTGATCTTGAGTGCATACAGATAAGTGATGAGGATCCTTGAGTGTTTGAACAATTTCCTAATCAGAAGTGAAACCAACCTCATGACAGCAAGGGCCTAACATAACCATCAGCTCAAGCTGAAGTACCTTGACAGTCTGTGGGGTTTCGACTTCGTTGATAGATGGATCTTCGTAGACCAGTGGCTTAGATGGATTAACAACGAGTGAATCAACATCGTGATCGGATGATGCGGTGAAGAGATCACGACAACCAAGATCAAAAAATTCAGGATGTTGGTCGACGTCCTCATGGTTTGATGATTCACACAAAAGGGCAGATGAGAAGGAAGGATGTTCACCCTTTGCGTTTCCGGAAAGAGCAGATGAAATATGAAGTGGATTTTCAATGAATGATTGGTTATCTCCATTGTTGTATGATGGGCCAACATCCAATGAGTCCAGCGAGTGATCAACAGTGGGTGCATTCGTGGATGAAGACACACATGTGAAATCATGGATGGCAGGTTCACCAAAGATGTTAGGAAAGAACGGAGGGGGCTCGGACGGAAGGGAGTCATCCTTCACCAAGTATTGATGCTCAAACTCCCACTCAGACTCTTCATGAATGACAACGCATGTTGGTTGTGCAACACCAACTCCATCAATGGCTTGTTCCTCGTTCACAACAAGTGAAGAGTCTGGAATGGACAAACACAAGACAACATCATCTAGAGGAACACCTGGGTGCGAAGATGGAGGTCCTAGACAAGAATGCATATGAGAGCTCGAAGGACTCACAACCAAATCTGCACGAAAATTGAGTTAAGTGATGTTGGGAGAATGTGAAAGATGAACAGGCATGTGAGAATGCTCTTCAGCATCACTTGGCAGTGGTGGAGTTGTTGAATGAGAGGAAGGCAGACAGTCAGTTTAGACTGTGTTCGCATCCACATGAGATTGTGCAGCTCCCTCAATGAAGAATGTTGAGTGAGGCTTGATTTCAAGCTTTCTCTTGGGACAGGCATATTTCTTAAGGCAATACTCAAACCAGTCCCAAAGATAAGAAAATTTCATCTAGTTCCTCGGAGCTTGAAACTACAAGTCACGGAAGCGCTGCCAAAAATCAATAACCGATTCATGCAGGGCCCTCCATTACTGTAACAGTTTCCAGTCAAGATGATCTGGATCAAAATGATAGAACGTGTCTTCAATAAGATCACATAAGTGCTCAAATGAGTGCACAGTGTCAATCGGTACGCTGAGCAACCAACGAAACGAAGATTCGCGAAGTGTGTATGTAAGAAGCAAACCGGCTTGTTCGTTAGAAAACTCATCTTCCTCATGAATCATGGAAAGAAAGTTATGTAAGTGCTTAAGCCATGCCACTTCACCTTCACCATCATACGTGAAAGTGGACAAGAGATTGAAAAGCTTCCCTGTGATGGAGACATCTTCACGATTCGAAAAATACAGCGGGGGAGAAGAGTGCAAGACTCCATAAAAATTGTGCAAAGGTTCAAAACTGGATGAGAGGACACAACTTGTCATCAGGCCCTCCTTCTAGCGCCGGAAATGTTGACAGTGCTGGATCCCCCAACATTCAGGGGATCACCCCGGTATGAAGTCCCAACTAGACCTCACATTGTTTGGTGTGGGAGTCCCATCTGGTATGATGGCCCAGTTGCCATTATCTCAAGGATTTGCCTCAACTCTTGCTTGTCAGCACATGAGAGTGGTTCGCTTTGCCTTCGAGAAGTGAGGTTCACGTGCCTGGTGAGTGTAAGTGTACTTGTGTCAATGATTCTCACTGTGAGGGGAAGAAGGTGAAGTTGAGTTCTAGGTTGAAAGGGATCATTCCCAATTCGGCTAGGAACACACAACACAAAGGACATACACATATTCCGGCGGAGCTATCCACTCGGATGCGGTAGTCACAACATACAAGGTAAGATAACACGTACAACACTCATGGAACAATATGAACGAGTGCAACAATTGTTACAGCAAGGTTCATGTGCAAGGTCTGTCTGTTGTCCAACAGAGCAGTCGACACGGACGGGACAACATTAACAGCATGTACAACACATTTTCATTAATAAATTATGCATTACAACAAATGAATCAGTTCAGATGTAGAACACAGGCAACATGCATGAAAACATGTTGGCTTGTTAACATGCTTTTGAATTAAGCAAAATTTCCAAGACATATCGTTACACCATACATCACTAAACCCATCAGCGGGGCATTGGAGCCACTACTTACTCCTCAAAGAAAAGATTACAGACTCTCTTGGCTATGTGGGAGGAGTTGAGGTGAAAAACCCCTTTCATGTACAAATGAGGGGGGTATTTATAGCCAAGGGTGAAACTGACCCTTGTGGTTGTTCGACTACCCTCATGACCGTTCGACTTCCATGAATTTTCAACTTACATGACTCTATGTTCAACAAGTGGGTCTCTTGGACTTCCACATTACATCACATTAATTGACAACAAGCCCATAGTGGATATGTGGGAAACATGACTCATGACTTGACTCGACATGACTTGACATGACAATGCTAGTACATTCGCACTGCTGCTGGAGTGCATGTCGAGCTACAGTGCTGTTAAGTGATGGATGTCTTCATGGTGTGTCATAGCTTCACCTCTACATGGTGAAGTGGGTGGAGTCTTCGATGGTCCTTGGTTCGCTTAATGAAGCTTTAGCATGTTGTTCCTTGCTTTCATGTTGGAAGGCTTGACAGGCTCAATTTTTTGCAAAGGTGCATGTTCGTCGCATTCATCCGCTTTGTATGCTTCATTCATTCATCTATTGGTGAACCTATCCATCTACATGTGCTCCCTTCGTTCATCCCGTTTGTTTCTGCCCCCTTTACCTCAGTTCCATTCTGGATTACCCTCCGAGATAAACAAAGCTATCTGTCTGAACTAGATCATAGCTTCTGCCAGGGATTTGGGGTTTTGAAGGTTTCTCAATCTACAGTCCGTGGGAATAAATGGCATCTGCATTGATTAGCGATCTTTGTGTTCTGAATTTGCACGGATTTTTGCAGGATAAGAAGAAGAGGCAGTAGGGGTTGCGGTCAGGGTTTGCACATTCTGTGAACTTGCATTTGGCTAAAGGTCTTGTGCTACAGAATAGAAGGATAAAATGCAATGCCAACGTCGTGGAGGCCGACGCCATTGCTGAGGCAGAGAAAGCGGAAGACCCTTTTAAATCCCTGAGTCAAGTGTGTGCAGTGCTGGGAACTAAGTGGGGTGACGAAGGAAAGGGCAAGCTTGTTGACGTTTTAGTACAACGCTATGATATTGTGGCCCGTTGTCAGGTACTCACCCATCCTCCATTTTTTTTCATTGTCGTTAAATCCATCTTAGGCGGAAGTCGCCTTCCATATTTTGCAAATTCCTTGGATTTCACTGGTTGATTCGGTTGTATTCTATGTAAAAATAGCACAACTAGGACATCTTCAACTCAATTGTTTTTCTGTCTCTGAAAGCGAAAAAATCCAGCTAGCTTTATTGCTATAAAATATTTAGATTCTTAATTTTTCATAAAAGACTTGAAGATCAATTTGTCCGGGGCATTTATGTTTTGGTTGGGGTTCAAGATTTCTTACATTGTTTTATAAAGTTCAGTTCAGTGGTGTATGCTTGAAACCTTGGACATTGCTTATTGGATTTTATTTTAGTTTAGCTTAAAAGTATAGTTGTCTACCCTTGTGAATTGATATCAATATTTGATTATTTAGGGCATAGTAGCAAGACTAAGTCGTATTGGCTTTTGTTGTACTGAAATTTGGTCAATTTCTGTACAATCCTGATACAGTATGGTCAGCCTACCTTTTACTCTCTTTGATTCTTGTGTGCTTATAAGCTCAAAAGACAGCCCATAAACTATTTCGAAATGAAATTTTTTAAGGAGTGAATTATTATTTTTGGTTTATTGTACATTCCTGAGGCTGAAAAATTCTCTTCAAATATGGAACAAAATGCATATTTGTTCATCTATCAAATGTATACTTCTGTATTGCAACGATATTGGATTTTTTCTTACATATTTTTCTTTACCAAATTGTATTTGAATACATATACGTTTTCAAATATTTTTAAATATAATTTAAGGTAACAGGTAAGTACATTTACCGATTATACTACATATTTATCACAGGGAGGGGAAAATGCAGGTCACACCATATACAATAGCGAGGGAAAGAAATTTTCTCTTCACTTTGTCCCTTCTGGAATACTCAATTAAAAATCCCTATGCATTATTGGGAATGGAGCCGTTGTGCATCTTCCAGGACTATTTGAAGAGATAGACGGGCTTGAGTCTAATGGAGTTTCTTGCAAAGGAAGACTGTTGATTTCTGACCGTGCTCATTTACTATTTGATTTCCATCAAACTATTGATGGAATGAGAGAAGCAAAACTTGCAGGGTCATTAATTGGAACGACAAAAAGAGGGATTGGTCCTTGCTATGCAAGCAAGGCAATCCGGAATGGTATTCGGGTAAGTGTTTTGAGGCACATGGATACATTTCTTGAGAAGTTGGATATTCTTTTGCATGATGATGCATCCCGTTTTAAAGGATTTGAGTATAGTAAAAACATGTTACAGACTGAAGTGGAGCATTACAAGAGATATTATGAGCAAATAGAACCTTATATTACTGACACTGTTCATTTGATGAATGATGCATTCTCAAGCGGGAAGAAGATTTTGGTTGAAGGCGGCCAGGCGACCATGTTAGATGTCGATTTTGGAACTTATCCATTTGTCACTTCTTCTAATCCATCTGCCGGTGGAATCTGTACTGGACTTGGTATTGCTCCAAGACATATTGGTGATATGATTGGTGTGGTATGTGAGATGATTTTTTATTAACATGCATATGCAAATTCATGCAAGTTAAAGTTCTAATGAAAATTGGATTCATCAAGAAAGTTTTAAAAATTTACTGATGACTAACCACAGTTTTGATCTGTAGGCTAAAGCGTACACAACAAGAGCTCACGAGTCACGAGTCAAGAACATGTATGCTCTTGAGGTTCAAGATGCATGCAAAGCCTTGAGGAGCAAGGCAACTGTTGGAGACTTGGTGGTTGAGAGGGAGAGTACACTACCTCTCAACATGCAGCGCCAGAAGAAGTCTAAGACAATTGTGGAGGAGCCACAATTGGTGAAGCAACTTCAGGAGGTTGTGGAGCAGCCACAACTGGAGAAGCCGAGAGGAGATCGAGTGGAGGCATCCACTCATGCAGAGACCACCAGTAGGGGGAAATTTCGAGCCAAGTGGGCAGAGGGATCACATGTGTTATCACTCAGGTTGTTCCCTTTGACTCCTAAGGGAATACGACCGAGGTAACCACAAACCAAGCTCTGGACTGCAGGTCCTAGCCTACCAGCAGTCAGAGAGGGCTCTCTCTTTGGGATTTAGCTTTGTTTAAGGAATGATTTTAGGCTAGATATGAGGCACATGGGTTTTGATTTTGGTTTGGTGGGATGGTTGATCTTTTCAGGCAGAGTTGGCATGCATAATGTAAGAAGTTTAAACCATTGGGCATGGAGTCCATGAATGTGAACTGAAGGGTGTGTTTTCTTTGGTAGAAGAGGGGAATATGGAGCAGGATAGCTACACATGGCACAATAATTTATGCTGGAACAAGGATGAAATGGAGGTCAGGGGATGAGAGGCAATTAAGAATTCTCTCATCCGGCCAAAGAGGGAAAATATATGAAGGTTGAATAGGCCAATGAAGAATTCCTAGACAACACTCATATGTGAAGGAAACGGCTTAAACATGTTTAATTAAAAATGCATATTCATCACTGATTCAGAGGAAAACATAGAAAAGTTACAAGAATTGAACACAAAGGGCATGAAAACCAGTTCTGATCTATTCCTTTTTCCTGCAACTTAGATTATGATATATAGATGGTACAACTACGTATAAACTACTAAACAGAGGGAGGAAAGACTTATTGAACCGTGAGAAAGCACGAGAATTCCATACCAAGCTCTTTAGCCATTAAAAGCACAACCAGCCAATTCAGATGCAAACATTCCAACAATCTTTGATTACATAAGTTCTTAATATTTACAGTGAAAATCTCAAATGAGAGATCAACCAAACAACCCACCAACCCCTATTACATTGTTCAAGGCTGTATTTATAGGCAAAATATCTACAAAAATAGATCTGATAGAAGATCTGGGGAAATAACTGCAATTTAACCTAACTTCTCTTGCAAGTAATGTAAAAATATCTATCTAGTGCTGCACTGGGGGCGGCTGTTTCAAAAAATGAGGCTATTTGTCCTTTGATGTTATGCGCTGGCCATTTATCATAGCTGTGCATTGATCTTTGCTCCACTGCTCTTGAGTGGCTTTAATGTGCATTAACTATGATCTGAGAGCCTTAGGTGGCTTCACCGCTTTCTTTGACTTTGATGGAGGCTTTTAATGTTACTCTGCTTTGATATTGTCGATCTGATACTCTTTTCCGCTTCACTGATACTCTTTTAATTGAATATGGGCTTGATCTTTCCTTTGATATGCTTGAAATCATCAAATCGCCCCTTTTCTGCCCTTTCAAGGCAAAAATAACTACTGCAAACTGAGGCTTTCCATTTTTGCCCTTTTTCCTTAGCGATGCGCGATTAACGCTAATCACGCATCAAAAACTGCCTCAGATTTTGATTCCGGGATTCCTAAGCATCGATTTCACACTTTGTGCTCTTTTTCGGCGGGTGACGTCAGCGGTACGGCGGATGACATTAGCAGTGGGACCCAGTACATCAGATGACATCAGCAGGGTGACGTAGTAGGGTGACGCAGCAAGGTGACACAACAGGGTGATGTGGTGCTTACGTCACGCAGGGGGGAAGCGGTATCCGGTTTCATGGCGCATCGCTTTTGTGCACAGGCGGTTTGGGAGGCGGGGGCTCCGCCACAGTCGAGAGGGTGACGTGTGGCAGGAGTACGACGGGAAAACCGTCCATCTCTCGGACGCTAACCATCGACGGGTTCGGAGGGAAGCATACCCGCCCCTTAGGGCGCGGGCAATCGGACGGATGGCGGAACAGAGGAGGCGGCGGAAGGATAAGGGACAGGGCCCGCGGCGCCTTTTTAATTATTTAATTTTGGCGGGGGGAAAACTTTAGGAAAGTGGGTTTTGTCATTTGGGTTTGCGGGTTATGTGCGTCGGTTAACCATTAACAATGCAGGTGGAGGGGGAGGGTTTGGTTTATAGATGAAAAGAGGGGTTCTAGGGTTATTACTTTAACCAGGGGTTAAAGTAACTTCGGGTTTAAGACGCAGAAGGGTTTATATCAGTCCCAAATGGACCAATATCTCCCAAAGCATGTTACATAGCTATAGTGCTATAGGGTGGGATATGTAATATTTTTGGGATTTTATATAGTTTTCACATAGTAGGGGATAGGGGAATGATTTAGGGAGCTAAATAATAAAGTTAGATGTTAATATGAGGTCTTTGGAATGCAAAGGAGGGGATGCATGCTAAGTTTATAGAATGGAAACTTAAGCATAGGGAAATGAATGGATTGTGTAAAGATTATTTTTACACAAGAAATGTGGCTTTTTTTCACTAAGTCAACTCAGATGTCAACTTGGTTTTTAACAAGAATGGAGTGAAAACAGGGTTGGTTGGGTAGATCCCAAGGTCCTTGAGGGGATGTTAGTGAATGATTTCTGAGGAAATGAGAAGGGGAAGGTAGTCATGCTTCCTTGTTGTACCACCAAACAACTGCCATGGTGCCGATGCCATAAGTGATACAAGTATTTCTTGACAAGACCACAAGTGATTACCAATCTGCTTCTGCAACCTCAAACTACCTACCCAGCCTAATACACCTAACATTTTTCCTTCTTTTGGTCTCGGTGCACTTGAATTAGCAAACCCAACTTTTCAACTTTTTTCTTTTATACTGTCCTCCTATCTACATCTATACTTATTTCATCCAGGGGATCAGATTAGGCTATTGAGCACCCTTGCTTCTCTACCTATCTAAGAATCTGCCAAGATTAAGCTGTTTGGACAGATAATGATTCTCTATATTCTACAACAGGAAATTGAAACCTAGGGAGACCAAGATTAAGCTGTTTGGACCTCCCTTTAATTGAAAATTCTTCAAAAATGGAAAAACTCATCAAAATTGGAATACAGCAGAGGCACTTAGGCTAGCAGACTCTCATGGACACTTCTTTGGCCTCAGTAGCAAATATGGAACATTGCAGCCTGCAAAGCATGACATATTTGGCATGTAAAAATGTAGATCATAAAAGATGAATACCTGCTATGAGCAGGAGGCTAACAGTGGCTCCACTTGGGGATAGCTTTTCCTTGTGAAAAGTCAAGAACAACAGGTCAGAATGCCTTAATATTTAGTTGTTTGCTGTACTCTGAAAACTTCCCTTTGCTGGCTGCTTTATTTATGAACATGACAACAGACTTGAAGAGCTTAGGGCCTTCACTTCGGGCTTCAACTGCAGCAAGCTTGCTATCCAAACAAAAAACTGAAATCCTACCTACCTACTCTAACCAACACTTACTTTGCTGTTAGGTGAAATGAAATAACCAATGCAGCCACTTAAGTATTATGAGCATGAACGAGCTTTGCTTTTTGTGCTTGCTGGCGAGAAAAACTGAGATCTTGCAATCTAATATGGCTTTGCTAATCTTTGAGAAGATCAGATAACTGCTGACCTTCTTTGCTGAAATAAGAAACTGTACAAAAGGGTCCTGCAGCATATATGCATTATTGCTGGACTGAATTGAAGAACTGTACAAAAGTTTGGGATCACTATCATGCCTTGGAATAGAGAGATCATCAACATTTTGATATTGAGGCACACAGCCTGCTAATGGAGAAGAGCATTTCTTTACTTCATCATACACCCTGTCAGCACATGAATCATATACAACATGAAATGTTATTTGCAATTTATTACAAGCAGGCTTATATGGCCCTTGACTGATTTGCGCAAGCTGCTCCTCTTCTTCTTCGAAAACCTCAGATGGTTGAACACAAAGAGGTAGGGGATCCACTTGGATCACTTGGTCATGAACAACCACTTTCAAATCTTCCTCAATCTGATATTCGATAGCTCTTTGGGGCTGCAAAACTAGAGGCAATATATTTTGAACAATGATTTGGGATTCCTCTAGATGATCAATATCAACACTTGCTGATATTTGTTTATTAACTGCATGATAGTTCTCCTTAATAAATTGAAAAGAATCACCACAGAAAGGTAAAGTTCCTTCACTAAAATCAAAAATTTTTGCGCTTTCCTCCTTTACTTCATAGCTGAGATAGGGACGTTGATCATTGATTTTAGACTGTTGATCCTGAACTGTGCTTTCTGCCAAAATAGGCTCTGACTCCTTTGCAAGGCTGATTTGGTCATTAGGCTCATAATCATCATCATACTCATCGTATTTTGGCAAGTAGTTGAAAGAAGAGAAGTTGTTATATTCATATAGTATATCAGGAGACTGCTCCATCATGTATGGCTATACGAATATGTCATCTGTTTTGTGGTAGGTTTGTTCATGAATGTCGTTGCTTTCCTCTTGCAAAACAGATTTGTTCTGGTGCTCTAAACATTCCACTTTCATTGTGATCATTTCCTCTGACTTTTGTAACAAACCATGAAGTTTATCTTCTTGCTCTGCTTTGCGCTTTTCTTCCCTGATCTTCAGATTTGCCTCTATGTCCACTGCCATGTCCTGCATTTGTTTCATAGTGGATGGGCTCCTTTCTCTTAAACGGAATTCTATTTCTGGGTCAAAAGCTCTTGGATAATGGAATAGAGCTAAATTAGGGGGAGGTCTAATATTCAAAGGGATAGAATGATAAACTTGATTGAATCGATCACAAAATTGCTGAACAGATTCATTTGGACTTCTTTTTAACTGATTATATTCTTCAATGAGCAAGAGGAAATTAAGTTTGATCATCCATCTATCAAGGAAGAGCTTGGAAAATTGTTGAAGATTAGAGATGCTAGCCTCAAGCAATGCTTTAAACCAAGTCCTAACTTCGCTTTGCAAAGAAAGGGCAAACATCATGATACTAACATCCTCGACCTCCACTTCAAATATATTAAGATAGTCTTCAAAGGCTTGGATATGCTTTTGCGCAATAATACCATTCTCTCCATCAAATCTTGGGAGATACTCAGGATGATTTTTGGGTAGAGGATTAAGCATGGGAGGCAAAACAAGAGGCTTATACCTATCAGGAACCTTACGAGGCACGGGATTATGTACAGGGATTGGCTGAATGGGCTCGATATGAACAAGGATAGAATGATTGGCTTTGACATTTGTTTCCTCCTTGGCTGTATGATGATTTTCAGCAGCATTTAAAGGCTGCTGTTCTAATGTGAAAGGAGGCTTTTCAACAATATTTTCAAAAGGAAAATCATAAAAATCTAATTTAAAATCGCTTTTAAAATACAATATACACAACAAAATCTTATGGAAGAGAAAGAACATGACCTCTTGGATAGTAATCTAGGTCAAAAGCCTGATCTGCTCGTATATTTCTCTTGGGTTCATTTCTCCAGCGGAGTCTTTATTATGAGGATTATGTGGAGTCGCCAGGTGGATAAGTAAATTAACTTTGAAGGACCTGATCTCTGTCCACCACACAGATCAGTATAATATGCAATAAGAAACAAAATATTTTTGAGATGTTTTGAGATTTTTTTATTTTTTATTTTTTTGGGAATTTCAAAACAAGTTTAAGACTTATTCGAAAAGAAAACTGATCAAAAAGGGGATTATAGTGATGAACAGATGATTTTCCCCAGCGGAGTCGCCATTATGTTATCACTCAGGTTGTTCCCTTTGACTCCTAAGGGAATACGGCTGAGGTAACCACAAACCAAGCTTTGGACTGCAGGTCCTAGCCTACCAACAGTCAGAGAGGGCTCTCTCTTTGGGATTTAGCTTTGTTTAAGGAATTATTTTAGGCTAGATATGAGGCACATGGGTTTTGATTTTGGTTTGGTGGGATGGTTTATCTTTTCAGGCAGAGTTGGCATGCATAATGTAAGAAGTTCAAACCATTGGGCATGGAGTCCATGAATGTGAACTGAAGGGTGTGTTTTATTTGGTATAAGAGGGGAACATGGAGCAGGATAGCTACACATGGCAGAATGATTTATGCTGGAACAAGGATGAAATGGAGGTCAGGGGATGAGAGCCAATTAAGAATTCTCTCATCCGGCCAAAGAGGGAAAATGGATGAAGGATGAATAGGCCAATGAAGAATTCCTAGACAACATTCATATGTGAAGGAAACAAATTAAACATGTTTAATTAAAAATGCATATTCATCACTGATTCAGAGGAAAACATAAAAAAGTTACAAGAATTGAGCACAGAGGGCATGAAAACCAGTTCTGATCTATTCCTTTTTCCTGCAACTTAGATTATGATATATAGATGGTACAACTACGTATAAACTGATAAACAGAGGGAGGAAAGACTTATTGAACCATGAGCAAGCACGAGAATTCCATACCAAGCTCTTTAGCCATTAAAAGCACAACTAGCCAGTTCAGATGCAAACATTCCAGCAATCTTTGATTACAGAAGTTCTTAATATTTACAGTGCAAATCTCAAATGAGAGATTAACCAAACAACCCACCAACCCCTATTACATTGTTAAGGGCTATATTTATAGGCAAAATATCTACAAAATAGATCTGATAGAAGATCTGAGGAAATAACTGCAATTTAACCTAACTTCTCTTGCAAGTAATGTAAAAATATCTATCTAATGCTGCGCTGGGGGCAGCTGTTTCAAAAAATGAGGCTATGTGTCCTTTGCTGTTATGCGCTGGCCATTTATCATAACTGTGCATTGATCTCTACTCCACTACTCTTGAGTGGCTTTAATGCGCATTAACTGTGATCTGAGAGCCTTAGGTGGCTTCACCGCTTTCTTTGACTTTGATGGAGGCTTTTAATGTTCCTCTACTTTGATATTGTCGATCTGATACTCTTTGCCACTTCACTGATACTCTTTTAATTGAATCTGGGCTTGATCTTTCCTCTGATATGCTCGAAACTGTCAAATCGCCCCTTTTCTGCCCTTTCAAGGCAAAAATAAATGTTGCAAACTAAGGCTTTCCATTTTGGCCCTTTTTCCTTAGCGATGCGCGATTAACGCTAAGCGCTAATCGCGCATCAAAAACTGCCTCAGATTTTGATTCTGGGCTTCCTAAGCATCGATTTCGCACTAAGCGCTAATCGCGCATCAAAAACTGCCTCAGATTTTGATTCTGGGCTTCCTAAGCATCGATTTCGCACTTTGCGCTCTTTTTCGGCAGGTGACGTCAGCGGGACGACGGATGACATCAACAGTGGGACCCAGTACGGCGGATGACATTAGCAGGGTGATGTGGCAAGGTGACGTGGCAGGGTGACGTGGTGCTTATGTCACGCAGGGGGAAGCAGTATCCGGTTTCATGGTGCACCACTTTTGTGCACAGGCGGTTTGGGAGGAGGGGGCTCCGCCATAGTCGAGAGGGTGACGCGTGGCGGGAGTACGACGAGAAAACCGCCCATCTCCCGGATGCTAATCATTGACGGGTTCGGAGGGAAGAATACCCGCCCACCGTAGATCTTAGGGCACGGACAATCGGACGGATGGCAGAACAGAGGAGGCAGCAGAAGGATAAGGGACAGGGCCCACGACAGCTTTTTTAATTATTTAATTTTGGCGGGGGGAAAACTTTAGGAAAGTGGGTTTTATCATTTGGGTTTGCGGGTTATGTGCGTCGGTTAACCATTAACGATGCAGGTGGAGGGGGAGGGTTAGGTTTATAGATGAAAAGAGGGGGTCTAGGGTTATTACTTTAACCAAGGGTTAAAGTAACTCCGGGTTTAAGACACAGAAGGGTTTATATTAGTCCCAAATGGACCAATATCTCCCAAACCATGTTACATAGCTATAGTGCTATAGGGTGGGATATGTAATATTTTTGGGATTTTATATAGTTTTCACATAGTAGGGGATAGGGGAATGATTTAGGGAGCTAAATAATAAAGTTAGATGTTAATATGAGGTCTTTGGAATGCAAAGGAGGGGATGCATGCTAAGTTTATAGAATGGAAACTTAAGCATAGGGAAATGAATGGATTGTGTAAAGATTATTTTTACACAAGAAATGTGGCTTCTTTTCACTAAGTCAACTCAGATGTCAACTTGGTTTTTAACAAGAATAGAGTGAAAACATGGCTGGTTGGGCAGATCCCAAGGTGCTTGAGGGGATGTTAGTGAATGATTTCTGAGGAAATGAGAAGGGGAAGTTAGTCATGCTTCCTTGTTGTACCACCAAACAACTGCCATGGTGCCGATGCCATAAGTGATATAAGTATTTCTTGACAAGACTACCAATCTACTTCTGCAACCTCAAACTACCTACCCAGCCTAATACACCTAACATTTTTCCTTCTTTTGGTTTGGGTGCACTTGAATTAGCAAACCCAACTTTTCAACTTTTTTCTTTTATACTGTCCTCCTATCTACATCTATACTTATTTCATCCAGGGGCTCAGATTAGGCTGTTGAGCACCCTTGCTTCTCTACCTATCTAAGAATATGCCAAGATTAAGCTGTTTGGACAGATAATGATTCTCTATATTCTACAACAGGAAATTGGAAACCTAGGGAGACCAAGATTAAGCTGTTTGGACCTCCCTTTAACTGAAAATTCTTCAAAAATGGAAAAACTCATCAAAATTGGAATACAGCAGAGGCACTTAGGCTAGCAGACTCTCATGGACACTTCTTTGGCCTCAGTAGCAAATATGGAATATTGCAGCCTGCAAAGCATGACATATTTGGCATGTAAAAATGTAGATCATGAAAGATGAATACCTGCTATGAGCAGGAGGCTAAGAACATGCATCCATACCTCTAAGTAGGAGGTGGAACAATATAGAGTGACATTCCTAAAAAGGCTGAAATAGGGGTAGGATATTTGAGGTACCTAGCCTCTTTGATTAGACCTTGCTACAGGAGCCCTGACGAGGGGTAGCAAGACTGGCTGAGTGGGTAGAGACAGATGCGGATGGAGTAGTAGAGGAAACTTCAACATCAGAGGATGTTTCTAGCCCAACAGGGAGGTCAGTTGGAGATCAGTTACTTACTCCTCAATAACTGAGTTGTAGTGCAGCAGTGGGCAACACGATGCAACATGATGAGAGGAGGTGCAGTGCGGATGCAGTGCTGGGAGACAGGACCAGCAACAACACGGATGCAGCTAGAGGAATCAGTGTGATTGATGCAGTCATAAATCAAAGTGATAGAGACTAGAGTAGTTAGATACTGAAGAGCACATAGGTGTAGAGTTTTTCAGTCGACAGAGGCGATAACAGTTAGAGATTTTAATGACAGAGGCATCATTTTGGTTCAGGTTGGATATTTTTTTGTTTCTAGAGTTGTTGGAGCAACAACACTAGGGAGAAGTGTTGTATGCAAAACATTCCAAAGGTTCAGGATCGGGTTCGAGTTGAATGCCTTTCTTGTTGAGAGGGAGTGTTGAAAATAGCAACAAGAAATGCTATAAATAACATTTCAGGTACTAGTGTTGGAAATAGCAACAAGGAATGATAAAATCGAAATGTTATAAATAACATTTTAGGATAGATTCTAATTTTAGATAGTCCGTGAACTAAAGTTGAGAATTAAAATTCGAATTGATCTTAGTAGCTGTTTGAAAAATAATTAATTGATTCATCTTGAGTTAATTAGTTGGAGAAAATAAAAAATGAAGTCTATGTGAAGACATGCAACAATTTTCCCTTTGATTGAGGAAGTTATCCCTTGATTAAGGAGATCAGGATGAGTTGTACTTTGAGTTGTAATTAGTTAGCTTAGTTAACTGAGTTAAGTCCAATTAGATTAGTTCCAACAGTTTGTGGAACTGATTGTGAGTTCAGTTAGTTAATGCATGCATGCATGCAACTACTGTACTTCAGATAAATAAATATTCTCTCATAAATAACTCATGCATGTCAGTTCAGTTAGAGACCCAATTGAGATTAGAGGAAGGGACAATGTACTATCAGTTGGAGGAATTTTCGTATATAGGAAACTCATCCATGCAGAAGGAATTATCTCCTTCAGGATAACGCAGTTATTTATGAGTTTGGTGAGTTGTGTGAGAGGTGAATTCACATAGGTGGCAGCTAGAGGACCCAGGAGAAACTGCGCAAGGAAATAGGATGCTTGGAGGACTGAAGGAAGGCACAGGTGTTGTCTATTCTGTCTATGAGCAACATTGAGGGATTGTACTGAGAGCTGGATAGCTTGTGATCTAAAGCTTTGTGTAATCCAAAAATATTTCCACTTGAATGATAATACAGAGATCATGGTTTTTAGCTGAGGCTTTCCCTAGAGTATTCTTCTGTGTTCATGTGTGATTGGTTTCTCATTCTCTGTTATATGTGTTCTATTTGATCTTGCTCAAAATCGATTAAGCTTCCGCAAGTTTGTTTGTAGAAGTAGATCAAGTATTTTGCTTTAGTATATTGCATTATCACGTGATCTACAGTGAGAAATTCTACAAAATCATACCAATGTTGCTAATGATATCTTGGCATGCCAAGGAATTTTCTTATATACCATAATCTCATTAATATGCCTCAAAATATAGGCTCTTGGGGAATACAACATTGTTGGAATATTGTTCAAATTTGTGTATAAACTTGAAAAAGTGTGAAGTCATTTCTCCTCAAAATGTTGTGAATCGCAAGGTAGACATATTTCTAGAGATTTTGAATGGAAAGGTAGCCATATAGGTAGCTATATTTCTAGAGATTTTGAATTGCAAGGTAACCAAATTTCTAGAGAGTAAGAATTTATTTATTTATTTATTTTTTTTGTGTTTTAATTTGTCTTCTTGTAGAACGATCGAGTGGTTGGTACAATGAGATGTTATCTCCTTCCGTTGTTCATTTCAAATCTCACATGATACCTTTGGCTTGTTGTGATAAGACTCAATGAGTAGGCTCCCCCACCATTGTGGAATCTCGACTCTTGCTAAAATCATAAATTCCTAGTATATTTAGCTTACGAGTTGTTGGATATACTCTTGCTCTTGATGTTATAGTGGTAACTGCAAGGCTTGATCTCGAGTCTCACCAAAATTACTTCAATAAATTATTGAGTTACTATGGTAAAAAACAAAAAACAAAAAAACAAAAACAAAAAACAAAAAACAAAAAACAAAAACCTTTAAAACTTAAGTTTAAAAATTAAAAATATTTAATTACAATAAAATTTTGATAATTATATTAACTGAATACTCCATCGTTCTTTGAAACTATTTAACTAAAATAAATTTCTAATAATTATGTCAATCAAATAATATATCAAACCAAGGTAATACATCCTAGTCAATTAAATAATCTATCAAACCAAGGTAATACATGCCAATATGAAATAGTGAATATAGTAAAGATCTTCAATAGACTAAAGTGAGAAAATTCCTTTAATAAAAGTTTTATTGAATATAGTAAAGATCTTCAATATACTAAAGTGAGGAAGTTCCTTTAATGAAAGTTTTATTGAATATAGAAAAAATCTTCAATATACTAAAGTGAGAAAGTTCTTTTAATAAAAGTTGATACCCTAAAACATGACATGTGCATTAAACACGTAGTTCGTAAATCAAAATTGTTGATAAATCATTAGATAAAATAAAAATAATTCTCCAAAATTTAAATGAAAATTATGGATAAATTTATTATCTTAAAAATTATTAACATGTTTAATTAAATTTCACACATATAAATAAAAAGATTCAAAATAAATTCCTTCACATATAAACATAAATTTACAATATCAATATAATTATTTCTTATTTCATTCACTAAATTATAACTCAATAAATACCTATACTTTATAAATTAAATATCGATTTAAAAAAAAAACCCATAGTAGTACTAATAATATTTTTTTTATTTAACAAAGTCGGTTGCTATATTAGTGGCTGAAAAAAGAAAGGGAGTCCGGGCTCCTGAGGTACATTAGTTGTCGGTGACAGCTTGGATCAAGAGATTTACAAAATGGGGATATCTCCTTGATCCTTTTCCTACTACTTCTGCATCTATCAGTAACTAAGCTACTATAGATTCTTACATATTGGGACATCCAAAATTGACACTTGCAAAACATATTAATCTATGACTATGTGACTGATTTGCCTTGCGGTGGATTCCTCTGGTTGCGGGTCCACTCCTTCCTGTTTGGCACTTGAGGAGCTGGTGGCTACATTGTTTTTCTTTTCCATCATATATTGCAGGATGGAAATCGATTCTTCAACATGGCTGCATCGATTTGAGAGCTGACTGAATTGTTCATGGAGAGAGGCAACTCTGTGCAAGAAGAGATCTATTTCAGCTCTATATTTCTCATTCAAAATACGATTCTGATCTTCAAGCCTCGTTTCCAGGATCCTCTGCTGGTTCTCCAGGATACGCTGTTGAGCTCTAACTTCTTCTAGCTCAGCCTGCAAGTTTGCATAGTGCAGACAGTCTTCGCTGCGGGCCATGAGGGCGACAGTAAGATGAAGGGATGAGAGGCAGAAAATTCCAAAATATAGGGGGAGGCACACTATGATGCTAGAATAGGGGACAAAGGCCGTAGCAGAGGTTCGAATGGTTAGGAGACAGTTGTGAGCGCAGATGGAGGGCCGCTCTGAGTAGCGAAATTGCAGAGAGGTGAAACGGTTCGGAGGGATCGGAGTGTAGGTGAGGCATGTTGCACAATGAAAGGGGCGCTGATGAGCCTGCTTCTCAAGCGGATAGAGGATCCGGGCAGATTGCGCGGGCTGTCTGCAAGTAATGGCACTTGAACAAGAGAGATAAGGGGCGGGTCGAATGGCACAGAGGAGGTGGGAGGAGCTTCTGAAGCAGGGAGTGCAACACCAGGGGGCGATAGCAGGGGAATAAGGGCGAAGGGGGTCGGATTTCAGTCAGCTGGGGATGAGAAGATGATCGCTGAAGAGAAGGGAGGAGGGGGTTAAAATAGAAAAGCGCAGAGAAGGAATATGCTAGGGAGAGAGCTGGAGGTTCACGAGATACAAATGCGTCTGCTGTAAATCCTGTGGAAGCCAGGATTCAGATCTTTTAAAAGATCCGCCGGCGATCTCCCTGTAATTGATATAGCTGCAGATGATGATTATGACAACAGGTACTTGATGCTGGGTTGTGCTGGAGCAGAGGAGCGCCCCTTTGACAGCCCGAAGTTCACATTTTTTATATGCCTTCTGAATCATTTTGGGATGGGCGCTAATGATTTTGATGGTAGTCATGGAATAGCTTGAAATACTTCTGAGGAGTTGCATCTAAGGGTACCTGCTGGTCTTCCACACGCATTGTTGGCCCTTTCATCCGCCTCCTTGTTTAGGCTGCGGAGGACATGGAAGTATTGAATGTCATCCATATTCTGGTGGAGGAGTCGACTGCGGAGATTGACTTGTTGTAGCATAGTATTGGGCGAGTTCTGGTGATGAACCATTAACCAGATTACTATTGAGGAGTCTCCGAAGACCCTGACTTTTTTAATTCCCAGTTTACCTAGTTGGGTTGGACCTTGAAACAGAGCTAAAGCTTCGGCTCTGTTGTTTGACACCTTGCCTAGAATCCACTCGTAACTGAGGATGCATTCCCCTTTATCATTGAGGATCAGACCCCTTGCTCTAGCTATGCCTGGGTTTGATTTTGAAGCCTCGTCGAAGAATAGAGAGTAACAGTTGCTCCTTTGAATCCAGCTGTTAAATTCTTGGTCTTTTAGCCTAATTTTCCAAGGTCTATCCGGCCCCTTGTTCGGTGTCTCCTTCTTGGTGCTGCCCTGAATAATATGCTGCCTTTCCAAAATGTAACTTATTATGGTTCGTTCCTCCACTGTGAAGTTTGTTGCATTAATTTTCCCTGTGGTGTTGATTGCAATTGCTTCTTGGGCAAGGCTTTTGGCTTTGTTACAAGTTGTTCGAACATTGGGGCTCTTGTCTTCAAAGATTTTTTTTGTTTCTGGCTAGCCAGATTCGCCACAGCAGAGTGTGGGGAATGGTATCCCATACTCTTTTCACCAAGCTGCTCCTCTTTTCTTTCCAGGGGCAGCATTTTTTCCAGTTATAAATTGCCTCAACTATGCTATGCTGAGGTTCCCAAGTTAGGTTTCCGAGAGAGGACATCTTTCTCTAGCAATCAGCAACGAAGGGGCACTCTATGAATAGGTGGTGCATTGTTTCTTCAGCGTTGCAACAATTGGGGCATCTTGAAGGGCCATTGATTCCTCTTTTTTTTAAATTCTTTGCAGTGAGAATTTTGCCCTTTAGGAGGAGCCATATGAAGAATTTGATCTTTGGGAGCGCTTCTGTACGCCAAGCGATTTTCCAGTGATTCCACAGAGGCATCTGGAAGGTGTTGTTGCAAATGTGTTGATGGCCTGATTTTATAGTATAGTTTGCTCCTGATGGATCCCAGCGGAAGCCATCCGATCCTTCTTTTTTTGTAGGGTCCTTGCTATGTAGATGCTTCTTTAGAAAACTGAGATTGGTTTCTAAAGTTGTGGGGATCTCTGGAAAAGACCATCCCGTCCAAGCATGGGTATGAGGGTCCCAGTTGGAGATTTGATCTAAGTTATGAATGCCTCTGTTATTGAAGTAGTTCATAATTGGAGTAGCTTCTTGCTGCATGTTCAAGGGTGGAAGCCCCATGATTTTGTCTGATCCAAAATTGATGCTATGTCCCCCACCTGGAACTTTCAAAGTATTTTGCTTAAGAATAGGGAGAGCTTTCTTGCATAGCCTCCAGATTTTAGTGGATTCTCTGTTGGGCATATTGGAATCAAGGAGATGTTGCCTAGGGAAGTTGAGGTATTTGATCTCCAGCACCTTTTTCCACCAAGCTGTGGGTCCAGTTATTAGCCTCCAAACCATTTTCACCCCAAAGGCTAAATTTAAGATTTTTGGGGATCTGATGCCAAGTCCTCCTCTATCTTGAGATTGGATAACATGCTTCCAGCTTACTAAGTTGAACCTGGTTTTGTCATTCTTTCCCCCTTGCCAGAGAAAGTGGCGAAGCGCGATTTCCATTTTATGATGAAAAATGGCGGGGGCTTGATACAAAGAGAAGCGACAAAGAGGAAGAGAAGTGATACCTGATTTTAGGAGGATGAGTCTGCCTGAAGGGTTGAGCCACATTGTTCCCCATTGCTGCACTTTTCTTTTGACTTTGTCGATGATCTCGTTCCAAGTTTCCGCCTTCAGAGGCCCCAGACTCACTGGCATGCCTAAGTAGGAGAAATGATTCCAATCAAGGTTACATGTGACACCAAAGATGCTAGCAATGCTATGGGCAGTTTGGTTTGTTATGTTCCATCCGTAGACATAGCTTTTATGGTAATTTACTACCCCTCCTGAATGCCCCATATATTGATCTAGCAGATTCTTAAATCGTCTTGCAATGGTAGTGGAGGTGCCCCCAATGAGTAATGTATCATCTACAAACTGAGAATGATTGATATTCTTGACTCCATTTCCGAATTTGATTCTTGTTATTAGACCCACTCTTCTGTTGTGGTCCAAGGCTTGGCTAAAAGATTCTGCCATGAGAATGAAAAGATAGGGGGAGAGAGGACAACCCTGTCTCAGGCCCCGGGTGGATTGGAAGGATTCACTAGGACGACCGTTGGCCAAAGGGGAGATCCAAGGGCCAGATATACAGGCAGTAATGGTATTAATGAAAGTAGATTCAAAGCCCATTTTTTTTTAAAACTGCAAACAAGAAGGAGTGCCTTACTCTATCAAAGGCATTTGCTAAGTCAAGCTTTAACACAAATCCTTTCTCTTGTCTGGATAGGCTCGAGTGGATGGCTTCTTGAATGAGAAGGATGGAGTCATGGATGTGTCTGTTGGACATAAACCCCCCTTGATTTTCAGATATCAGGGAGGGGAGAAGGGGCTTGAGTCTCATAACTAGGATTTTGGTAAGAATTTTGTAAGAGGAGTTGCAGAGGGATATGGGCCAAAACTTGGAGAAGGAGGTGGGCCTGTTCTCCTTGGGAATGAGGGCGAGAAAGGTGGAGTTAGTGAATCCTCCAAGTTTCCCTTTTCTTTGCACCCATCTAATCATCTTTGCCAGATCTTTCTTAATCAAGCTCCAAAATTCCCTATAGAAGCAGATGGGAAATCCATCAGGCCCAGGGGCCTTATCTGGATGCAGAGTCCAGATTGATCTTTTGATTTCCTCTTCGTCGATCTCACTGTTTAGAATATCGTTCATCTCTTTAGTGACGCCCTTGGGCAAGTACTGGAGCAAGTCTGAGTAATCTTATGCCCCTTTGAGTTCTGTGAGGAGGTCACTGTAATGTTTAGAGGCAGCCTTCTTTATGGCCTCTTGAGTGTTGTGTCTATTTCCTTCGCTGTCCATGATTGTATTTACATTATTTCTGATCTTTCGAGTAGTGGCCTGTTTATGGAAATAAGCTATATTTTTATCTCCCCCTTGTAACCATAATTGCCTAGATTTAATTCGCCACTTGATTTCTTCCTCCCTATTGATGTGGGTTAACTGTTCATACAGTGCATTCTCCTGTTCCTTGTATTGATGAGATAGACCTTGCTCTTCTATCTTTGTTTGCACTTCTTCTAAATCTTTTTTTACTCTCTTTTTTATCTCCTCAGGTTCCTGATAGCTATCCCTTACCCAATCTTTTAGTGCCTTTTTTTTTTTAGTCTCCCATATGAAGCTTGGCGAACCCTCCATGTGTTGTCTCCAGACTTCCTCAACGATCCCTCTGGCTATAGGATTTCGGTTCCAGAGAGGGCTGAATTTAAAGGGAATTGGACCCAGAGGGCAATGGGTCTCTAGAGTTAAGGAGATAGGGTAATGGTCTGAAGCAGAAGTGTTGAGGATGTTGGTATAACCAACAGAAAATATTGTGAGGAACGGTATATTGACCAGAAATCTGTCAAGACGTTCCATAATGTTGCCACTTCCAATTCTTCGGTTGCTTCAGGTGTATCTGCGGTTTTTAGGAATGATGTCCACTAATTCGTTCTCCTGTATAATGGTTTCCAGATGGCCTCTGCAAGGATCAGGTGCAAAGTTTCCTCCTCTTTTCTCGTTGGCGTGCAGGATCAGATTAAAGTCTCCAACAACTATGAGATTTATAGTGCTTTCTCCTTCGATGCTTGTCTTCAAGTTTCCCAACAAATTTCCTTCTCTTTATAATGATTCGGTACATAAACATTATAAATGACTACATTTCTATCCCCTGTTCTACTTTCAAGATTAGTTCTGATCCAGTGCTGGTTGATAATTGCGGAGTTATATATCCATTTATTGTTGTCCCAAATGGTGACTATACCTCCAGAGGCTCCTCTTGAGCCGCTGATACTTCCTACGTACTGCTTCTGTTGGTCTATGATTTTTTTCATTTCTTGCTGATCTTGTTTTGTTTCTTGTATCAGCATTATTTCAGGCTTCTCGCTATGGAGTAAGTCTCTGAGGGCTACTATTTTTGAGGGGTGCCCCAATCCCCTATTGTTCCAGGAAAGGATTTTCATCATGATGCATTGGGTGTGCGGAGAGGTGCTCACCTCTCTTGATCTTTGCCAATAGCCTCTTTCTCAAGGTGTCCAGTGATGAAGGATTCAATTGGAGTTTGAGTGCCCAAAGCAATGTCTTTCTGGGCATTCTCATCTCTGTGTTGCTTGGCGGATTTCTTGCCAGGTCCCAGTTTTTTATAAGTATCACTTGATGCTCCATGTTCTTTTGAGGAGCTCCTGGTGGTTCTTGAGGGGGGGGGGTGGCTCAAGGGAGGGTTGGGAAGAGGAGATCAGAGGCAGATGGGAGTCAGAGGGCTCAGAGGTGGGTTTGTCAGGGATGGGATCATCAGAGGAGAGGATGAGAAAGGGATTGGAGGAGGAGGGGATAGGTGGATCTTGAGAGAGCCCAGAGGGGAAGGGAGAAGGGGAGGGAGGCGCTAGGTGGAAGGACCAGGGATGTCAGAGTTCAGAGCAGGTTTGGAAGAAGGGACAGATTTCTTATTTTTGACAGGCTCCCAATGTCCATCTTGCTCTTCATTATCAATGTTAACAATTTTTGTGCATCTATTCGCAAAATGTTCGTATTCGTGACATACCTTGCACTTGAATGGTATCTGCTCATAGTCCAGCTGCTGAATATGGCTCCAGTCGTCCACTTTTAGCTTTATTGCTTCAAGTAGTCCTCTTCCTAGATCCACCTCGACACAGATCCTTGCACAGGCTTGCATGTTGTCCTTGGGCTCGCTTCTGTCAATGTATTTGCCAATCGCGTTCCCTATAGCCCTAACCGATTCGTCTCCCCAGCAACGAAGTGGGAGATGGGGGAGACGTACCCAAACTGGAACAACACTAGGGATATCCAGCTCCAGATCGAAGTCAGGGGTCCATTTATTAAGATAGAGGCCTCTGGAGTCCATAAAATAAGGCCCGTTTCTGAAGATCAAATCCTTGTCTGCTTTAGATTCGAAGTGAAATGTATAATAGCCTTTTCCACAGAATCTTATTGAAATTTTCCCCAGAATCTTATCCGACCAGTTGCGTTCTACCCATCTTTGCACCGTTCTTGGCGATGGCCATAGTCCAGTAAATTGCCCGATGAGTCCTTTCTCAACCAAGGAAAGTGCTGCCATGCAAGGAAGAGTTGGAGGAAGCTGAACTTCCTGAAGAATGTCAAGTTTCTTAATAAATTTCGAGATCGCAGGTCTGGGGCGTAGAGGAGGGAGAGATTTTACCAGATCTGAGAAGGCTTTCTCAGGATCCTCTTGGGATGAATCTGGGGGGGCCATGGCTGAGGCCAAGGCCCAGATCGTTGCGCTGTAAGGGACGATCCAAGGGCTTTCTTAGGGTGTGCGCTGCTCCAGATCGCTGCGGTTCCGCCTGTTACTAAGAGTCCTTTTAATAGTACTAATAATA
>APFE031014571.1:208090-226962 GCA_000404065.3 Pinus taeda
TTAATATTAACCATAATTGAATTTATAGTATTTAAAATAGATAAATTAAGGGTAAAAAGCTTATCAAGCTCAATAATAACGTATCTTAACTCCAAACCATAGGTATGAGTTAGGGTTCTACCTTCCATGATACTATATTTATCAAGTAATTTCAAAAATAAAATCCATCTCCTTACCCTCTTGTTTGGATATAGTCGTTAGAAGGGGTCTATAGAACTCATTATTTACATCTACGACCATAAATACTCATTCAATTCTTATTCCTTTTCTTCTTATAGGATTCAATTCACATGGGCATGTGAGAAGAAACTAATTTCAAGGGTTGATATTGGTATATTCATCCTCCAAACCTCATTGAGTAGTGGGTAAGAAAATGTTAGGTTAGTATCTAACTATAACAAAGGCAATAAGCTTCTTCTGGGTTAGACTTGGGGATGGATATAGGACTTATGTATTATTCTAGGGTTTCATTAGTTGGGACTGTTGGTCCTAGAAGGTCTTCCCATTTTATACAAATTATGCACATTCGTCATGCTTGTATGAAATTAGGTGTGCAAGGCTTGACTATTTGGGTTAGAGGATAAAGGTTGTTCAAATTTCACTAGTAAAGTACAATATTTTGTTTTGTGGTATTAGATGTAGCATCTAAAATAGGTGTTGGGGAGATTAAGATATCATGAAGTATATTATATAACAACCTCCTTACCTAAATGAATACAACTCTTTTAAACCCTTAAACATTTCAACCTAAGAAAAAATCTTTTCCAAAGTCACATGTTGAAAACCCTCTCTAGCCTATGCAAAGTGAAATTGTCAATTGGGGCTAAGATGTGTTCCAAAAGAAACCAAAATTGCACAAGGAGAATTCAAAACTACACCTAGACTTGGAAATGTAGATTTTAGGCTTCTTAAGTGGGGAAATCTAGTTCATGTCATTTGAAGAAAACAACCAAAGTGTTTTGACACACCTATGGAACAAAAAAGAATACTTCATAGTAGAATTTTTCTTCCTCAAATGAAAATTGAAAATTTTCTTTAATAAAGTTGTAAATGGAAATATAAACCCATCTATGTGGTCCCTATTCCACTTTGGCATGCGATATTTATTCAAATATTGATGGGATTTCCCCTGCAAAGTATCCAAACAATGTGTCCTTTTTAAAGAAAATTACAAATATAGAATATTAATAATCAAGAACATCAATAGGGGTTTCATCAAGAGGGATTTTATTACCTTTTGTACTGCTTACATAATGAAATTCCATGTAACCTTGAAGGAATTATGTTATCTACCTTCTTTCTCAAAAATCTTCTTACATGATATATAAAATGTCAATATTATATGGTAGGATGGTCATTTAATTAGCCCCCTACTATCCTATTATATTCATGAAGGACCTTAGTTTCATGCTTATGCAAACTCCACTAAACCCAAATATGTTAAATTCCACAATGAGGTAAATAACTTCAAAATAAACCGTATACATATCCATACACCAAATTGGTGTATGAGACCCCTTTATTTTGGGGATAAGGAACATGCCTCTACTTAGTGATTTGAATGCTAAGGTATACATAAGTGTACATACTCGACCCCACTCTAGATTTGGACCTGTGACCTCTTATGAGGAAGCACTTGTTTTTAAACATTAGGCCCACAAAAAATATTCTTTAATAAAATAATTTTATGGTCATGGCCAAGCCAAACACTAAATTGGTGTATGAAACCCCTTTGTTTGTGGGGCAATCAACTTGCTTGTACACAATGTTTTGAATTTTAAAATTTACAGAGGCGTACATACTCCAACTCTCTCTATATTTAAAATATTTTGAAAGGAAAGACATGTTCTTAACAATTGGGCCCACTCAAGCTATATATATTCGTGATTTGCAAATTACATCCCCTTAATAAAAATGTATTTTGGAATATTCTCTATCTTTTACTTAATTTTGTTGTAATAACCCTAATCTCACTCACTCATTCACACACACACACAACAGTTTTAGGTATATTAAACAATTTATCCTCCATGACTCAATAGTCTAACTCTTTCCTACCTTCTTTGCTCATCCTAATTTTCTTAATTTCTCCCTAAAATAAAATGGTGACTCCAAGCCCCTTCCAAGCACTTAGTCTTGGGAATTTATTCTCTATATTAGTGTGGCATATTACTCCTATTACACTACATGTTATTGGTCTCATGAAGCAACATTTAGTATGACACTAACTTCTAAAAATTGAATAAATGAGTGTAATGTTAGTTTAACCCTTCTTGATGCATTCACGTTTAGTTTCAATATAATTAACTATATGAATGTGAGACATGGTGTATTGGATCCATTAAAAAAATTGTGCTATGTTAAGAGTGGCCTTAATTTATTTCTCTCTAAATAATTACATCTAAGAGATTAGTGCCCCATGCTATTATTTTTTAAAGTTTGGGATACACTTTGTTTTCACTAAGGCATGTTTTAGATTATTGCCTTCTTGCATTGAATTCATTGCATCACTAATGAAAGTCTTGGTATACTTATTGTATTTCATTATTCCATGCAATTGGTCAATCACAATTATCGATAGTCCTGGTATGCAACGGTAATGACTATTTTCTCTTTTTTCCCAGCATATTGATAATCATCCATCAGCTAATGTATTTGTTCTTCATCCCATGGTATCTAAAATAAACACCTTTGGAGTAATTATGTGTAATATCCATTTTAATTTCACCCCATATATGTAAATATGATGGGGTAAGCGTTAGTGTGGGATCCACAACTGGACAACACAATTGATTTTGACCACATGAAAATTAATCTAAAATTAATTAGTGGTTGATTGAAGGAGTGGGAAAATAGATCCGAAAATTGATGGGGAGGGGTTGTTGCATGCTCTGAGTAGGTCATAGCTAACCAAATTAAACTCCTTAACACCCTTCCTGACCAACTAAACCACAATGTTGACAAAAATTGAAGAGATGGGATTGTGTGTCTCGGAAAAGGATTGCTTCCATCCCCATCCCCCTCATGGATTGAGGTGAAGAGATTTTTTGCCTTGGGAATAAAAGAGGGGAGTCAATGGAGAAGGTGAAAAAAAATAATATTGGGAAAGAATTTTAGCAAAGGAGTGAGGGAAGAAGCATCCAGTTGAATGCACAGGATTACCGGAGCAAAAGAAAGAAGGAGGATTGTTGGATTTGTAATTGAGAATAATTCTTGGTGATTTGGGATGGTACTCCATTTATTTATGTGTTTTTGAGGTAACTAGACTATCTATCTAAGACTAGTGGTTAGTGGGAAGCTCTTTGGATGACTGAATCATTGTGTTACTTATTGTAGGGATGTTAAACTACTTGGATAGGAAAATCCAAGTTACTGTGGTGCTTACTGGAAGATTAGTTAAACCACCTATAAATTGGACTACAGACCCTTGCAGTGCTTCGTATGAAAAGACAACAATGAAGCTACCTAAATAGTGGATTCAATCTCCTAGAACTGAGTAAGAGCCCATATGGCTTTTGGGTGAAGCTCTAATATTGGACTCAGAGAGTAAGTGAGTCACTACGGTGCTTATTCCTATAGATAAGTTGTTAAACTATTAGGATAGTGAACTCCATCTTATGGATTTCTACCAAACTTTGGTGTAAATTTTACCTAAGCAAGCATCACCTTAGATTTTGGATTTGGCTCAGGGGTGATCAGTTGTAAGAAATTTGTAGTGTAGTTGGCCCATGGTTGGGTAGAGAGTTGAAGTCTTTGCTTCAGCTACAATCCATATTAACATAATTAGATAATTTTATTGCAACCTTCTATTGAGATACAAATTGTGATGTTATAGGAATGCAAAATTTTGATATGAACTCATGAATATGCATGGATATTGTTGACTTCTTGAGTGGTACAGAGGACTTTAATTATGCTCATACTCTCTATGTTGTTCTACGTGTTAATAATTGTACAAATGATTGAACCATGTGATTCAGGTTATGGTTTTGATAAGTATTTTAAATTGTGAGAAATGTAGTCCTACATTTTATCTAATAGTAATTGTTATGAAGCCATGCAATTGTAACTATAATTCTTCTTGAGAAGTAGGGGGACCTGGGGTATCCCCTATTAGATTTTATATCTACTAGATATCTAGAATGAATTAACTAAGTGATGTTAGAGCCTTAGAGTTTGATAGGAATGACTTGTCTAAATCAATGGGATGGTAAGACATAACATACCACCAATGATTAAGAATTTCATGTTATGTAGTGGAAGTGCCAATAAGAGGTTGTCCACTCTTGATGTGGTTCCAACAAAGGAACCTTGTCTTTGCGTTAGCAATCCTGGCCACATTCTTCATGCTTTAACTTTGCTAATGAATGGGCAATAGTGACAAGATTGGGCCAAATTAGCTAGGGTGTGGAACCATGCAGTCAAGCCACCACCCACCTGTTGAAGGCTCAAAAAACTCTCCTTACAACATTATAAGGGAGACCATCCGGTCGAGAACTTAGAATAGTTCATTTTCCATTGAAATGGTGGTTATGACTGGTTAAACTAGGTCTAATTACCCTCTCTCTATCTCTACTAGATTAAAATATGAATTTATCCTACCAATAGAGAAGAGACATTAGATCATTCCTCTTTCTGATCAAGTAAGAACGTGATCCTTAAGCTGATCTGGGGCTTAACCAAGCCACAACTAAAGTTTTCCTCTTTGAGAGAGGACTTGTAGAATGCAGAAAGTAGAACTAAATATAAAGTATAATCTAAGATGCATCTAATCCTAGACCTATCTCGATTGAAGGAAGGATTGGATATCGACGGGATTGGCATGTCATAGGTTGGAGATTTTGAGTGTCATGGATATCGGATTTCGGAGAGTATGGTTATATCACATATGAATATCATAAGTTTCAACTGTGCATAACAATAAAACTTCGATATACAATATCTCTGATATACGGGAGCGAAGTACGATGTGGCATCTGGGACCAATCCTGCACCATGTTATAATATTTTTATATGGATCAGACTTTGGAATATCAGGGATTTAAAATGAATTCCTCTGATATTAAATCTCCGATATATGGTAGTGGAGGAGGATTACATAGTATATGGGTCTACCGTCAAATAAACTAAAACCACCTTTAAAATTATTTTGTTGCTTCACAAATTAAAGCAAAAGCCACTCATAACATAAAAGGTTTTGATCACTATTCAATCACTAATAATAATAAAATTGTTATATCTACTTTTAAGTGACAAAAGCCAAAGCCACTTTATAATGAAAGGCTTGGTCTCGGGGGCTAAATATAATGAACATTTATATAATTGATTAGGCTAGGGTAGTGAAAATGTTCGATCATCGGCTAGGCAACATTTTCAAACCAAATGTCCAAATGAGATCAAACGAGTTATGATAGGAAGATAAGAACAAATCAAACTCGTTTAGAAAATCCAAACTCTCAAAATATTAATATGACCAACCATTCAATGAAATGATCCCCATAATGAGAATTAAGTGAATAATGGGAGGGTTGTGTTTTTACCACAACAATGGTGACACAGTGGGAAGAACCAGTTATCTTTGGTATATTATTAATGAAATCCCAAAAGGAAAAGGAGATAGATTGAATAAAATTAAAATGGTAAGATTCAGACTCTATGAAATCCATGAAAATTTAGAACTAGAGTTTAGTCATTTTGAACATCTCTTATAATGATCATAAGAGCAAGACTATGTTTACAACAACCATTAATTAATGAGAGCATAAACTAAAGGACATAAGTTTAGGATTGTGTTTAGTAAGAAAGATGAACTCTCATTGTCACAGGTAGAGCCACTTCTTCCAGCAAGCATCCATAGCCTTGACAAGGTTTCTTTTTTAACCCATATAAATGTCAGTATCCCATATACTATTTAGTATTTCAGAGAAGACATATTTGATTAGTAACTCTAAAAACCATTGTCCTGACTTGGTGACCAGATATTGACAATGCCATTCACACGTGTTGATAGTCAGGAACAAGCCAGCTCGTGATGAGATCTCTTGTCTTACAACAAAGTATTGTTAGGCATTATCTTGGCTTGGTGACAAGATATGATATTGTCATAACAATCAAAGCCCATCGTCATGGTAGGCTGGCTCTTTTAGGAGAACCCCTATCTTTCAAGTTTTTTACACAACTTTTAATTTATACTTTGATAATTTGTGTTAATAGATGGGGAGACAAATCATCTCCTTAAGAGATTGGGATGACATGGAAGAGTTTTAGAATGCTAAACTTATTTGTTCTTTTGTCAATTTAGTAGTTGTTTTATAAGATAAGTTGTCATAAAATAGAATTCCCATATATTATAAAGAGATATTATCAAAATTACAAGGAAACGCAATAGGAGTTTCAAATCTAAATCTAAAAGATAGCAATTTGATTATTATTTTGATATCTTCCTTTTACTAATGAACTTCATTGAAAGAGTAAAAATTTCCCATGTATCAGACCAAAGATGGATGTGAAAAAGCTCTTCAACTAAAAGATTTGGTAATATTACCAAGGGGATTTTCAAAGGGGAACAAAATGAAATATTGTGAAATCAAATATGAAAGAAGGATAAAAGAGAAATCCAAACCAAATTAAGTAAACAAATTATTGCAAACAAAATCGTGAAATAGAAACAACTCAAACAAGATAAAAGTAATATCTTGACATAAGGCATTAGGATCTTGTTATGTATTGTCAAGTAACATGTTGTCTTATTAAAATGAGTTTCGCCTTCATGAGTTTATTAAGAACTAACTAATGATGAGTTGTGATTAAAATTTGCACTTGAGATCTTAACAAAGATTTATTTCCTTACTCAAATCTTGCTTTAAAACATATCACAAAAATGATAAGAAAAATTTCAAGTTAAGAAAATCTCCCTGAGTAAGGTTTGAAAGATGCTCCATTTAGAATTTATATTTACCACAATTGACTTATTCACAAAAACTGTATTAAACCAAAACTTGCAAAAAGACAACAAAATATAAGAAAGAAAAAAATTGGAGCAGAAAAGAACAAATTTAAATAAAAACACACAAACAGATGATAATAAAATTGCAAATGCATACCTGGAAGAATTTAATAGTCAGTCAACGGACCTTTGTTTTCTTCCATGCATTTCTTTAGAATGTTTAAAATCATATTTTTATTTAATCAACAAAAAGTTAACAAAAATAAACCTAATCTATTCCCAATCCTAATCTAAAAAACAGATTATGACTAGGTAAAATCAAACTTCCAATGTAACCATTCAAGTGCTTTGTTTACTTCCTATACACACAATCCAATATGAGTAACAAAAGCACAATTGAAATAATAAAAGTAAATTTGAATTGATTATATACATCTAAAAATAAAGTATGTACAAATAACAACTTATTTACAAATAACTCATTTGAAAACCATCTCTCTTGGAAACTTGTTTCCAAACAAATATCTATCGGATCATAAAAGTATGGATGTATATTTGTAAGAGATTCAAAACTAACCAAAGGAGAAGGTAGCAAGGGAGATTGTGAGGCAACATTTTCAAGAGTTAAATTTTGTTGACAATGAGATAATTGAAATGAAATGAACATCAAATTAATTTGAATATATATATATATATATATATATATATATATATATATATATATATATATATATATATATATATATATATATATTATATATATATATATAAGGATTAAAATTTCAAATAGCATATTCATTGTATTTAGTTAATGCATCTCGAGGGTGTTCAATGCTAATATATTGGACATGCTTGCATAAAATATTAGAAAAGAAAACATAACGAAAGAATTGAAAGAAAAGCAATCATAACCAATTTGCTATGGACATTAAAATTACAATATAATGTTACAGGGAAACTCTTGAACCTATCATTAAATTCAGTGATCAAATTTCCACTAAAAGAGCATTCCAACAAAATGTTATAGATGCAAGTTTCCAAAAGAAAATCAAAATAAAACATGTTAAAAACCTGCAAAGCTAACTCCTCAAAATGTTCAGGATAAAATTTGTGTTCAGAAATAGGAGTCAAAATCATAGCACGTGAATCTTCATGAGAGAAATCAGTTTTTATAATTAGAGCACTTTGTATAGGATAAAGATATTTGTCATAATCATCATTGTATTCATCATAAATTACCTCCTTCTCTTGGAAACCAAATAATTGATCTATACTAACATAATCAGAAAATATGAGAGAATATGATTTTGAAACATCACTGATGACTAAAGAATTATCATCTGAATGAGAAATATTTTCAAAAATAGTGATAAACTTGTTTTCAACTGACAATAAAATGGTCATTATTTAATGAAATCTGATTTGAAAAGATATCATGATAAAGAAAATAATGACTACTAGAATATAATGTTGGCTGGAAAGAGTCATCTTGGTAATTCCTTGTATTATCATAATTCTGGTTTAATGAAATTCTTTTAGTTGTAAAAATGTGTTCTGAATTTTTAGTATTCACCTTAAGAGAAGATAGATTAACATATTCATTATTCAAATCTTGTTTTTGATTAGGTTATATTGGGCCTACTCGTTGATCATCAGAATCATTCGAAATTGTCTCAATTACATTTTCATATTCTATATTTATATTTGAATTATTCATTTAAGAAATTGGAAAATGTGTCTTGCAACTTTCCAACAATAAAGTATGTGATATAATTTCAATCTTAGGCTCAGGCTCAATGAAATCATTTGCTTATTCAAGACTAATAAATGAATTAGATGTGTCTTGTTCTTCATTATTCAATTTATTATCTTCGGAATTAGAAGAAACAAGAGAAGAGTAATGCATAGTCAAATATTCAGCCGAAGTTAAATCACATAAATGAAGTTGATAACAAAGTGACCAAAATATGTTATAAAAATCATCCAGAGATTCATCTTTGTACATGAAAATGTTATCTAATTCTAAACACAATTTGTCATAACTATAATTTTGATGGGATTTTAGAAATATCTACATGAAATGGTTCCAGGAATGAATTGACTTCGGTGGAAGTACTTTGAAACATTTTTGGATTCGTCCTCAGAATGTCAGAGTAAAAAACCTGCAGGTCTCATTGTCAGCAGTAATATTGAAAGATTCACATCTATCTATAAAATTACAAATATGATCTAAGGCAAAAAATTTACTCTCACCCTCAAACCTCAAATTAGACAAGGACTCAATCTGCTTCTTGACCATGCCTTTGGTAGGTTTGGATGAGATGAAAGCATGACCCAATGTATGAATTCATATAAGATCCATGATTAGTTAAAAATGATTAAAAAAAATACATAAAATAGCTCAAGGCCCTCCTTCTAGAGCCAAAAATGTCGAAGGCTCGAAAATCTCTCCTTACAAAATTATAAGGGAGACCACTCGGTCAAGAAATTAGAACAATTCTTATTCCGTTGAAATGGTGGTTCCAACCGACTGGTTAAACTAAGTCCATTCACCCTTTCTCTATCTCTATTGGCTTAAAATATGACTTTCTCCTACCAATAGAGAAGAGACATCAAATCATCCCTATTACTGATCAGGCAAGAAAGTGATCCTTAAGCTGATATGGGGCTCATCCAAGCCACACCTAAAGTTTTCCTCTTTGAGAGAGGACTTGTAGAATGCAGAAAGTACAGCTAAACATAAATTATAATCTAAGATGCATCTAATCCTAGACCTATCTCGATTGAAGGAAGGATTATTCCTTGTCTCAATCAAGAGCAAGCTAAAAGGATGGGAAAAGAAGCATGTAGGAATTGAAATAAAATGAAGGCACTATACCAGGGAAATAGTTCACAAGATATAATCCTTGTTAAAACAATTATCCATAATTAAATGCCTAATAAGTATTTACTAGACACCTAACTATAAATAGCTCTAATTCCTAATAACATATGCATAAGAACTGAAATATTCATGACATGATACTGAAGTAATTCAAATAAAAGGCTAGGATGAAAAGAAAAACATCTATAACTTTAAACTGTTAGATAGTTATCCAACTTAAATCAATAAACATTTGTTCTTATACAAATTCAGATTTCAAGATGCATTTAAGATTAATTCTGCAAGGTAGCTTGATCAGAATTCTAAATGAATTAATAATTAACATTTAAAAATAGTGTATAAAGCCAAATACTAAACTCATACATCAAAAATGCAATTGAAAAGATGAATAATTTATTTATTTCAACAATTGATGCAAATAATAGTGCCATACAAGAAATTGTAGAAACAAACTTTATTAAAAAATTGAATCAAGTACATAAACCTCAAAGACTGCAATAGTGCAAATCTCTCGCTGCCAACACTCGATCTATGTCTACAAAGAAGATCTCTACACCAATGCAATAGTGCAAAATGAAATACAACTGCTTCACAAATAATTTGAACATCTAATAACATTTAGCCTCTTCTCCTAGATTCAAATCCCCCTAGTCCTATTCTAATTGTGCCTATCAATGCCTATCATGCAATTCTAATCATCAAATTTTCCCCCTGGAAAAAAGTCCTTATACAATCTGTGAAGAGATTATTTATACAGAGCTTGAGGTGAAATTGTGAAAATATGGACAACTCCACATATCTCTCCACAACTAAGTAATTAAATCGAGTAGTTATTTCTTTTGTTGAATTACAGGCCAAATGTTGATCGCCTATGTTGATAAAGTACCCAATTTAGCTTGTTGTCGAGTTCGATTTGTTTTTCGCCGACCACCACTTAGCATATTGCTAGATAGGATTGTGCTATTCACAGTATTAGTCCTTATTTTTTAAGCTCCTATGTTTATTCTGGTTTGGATCTCGACACATGGTTGAGTGGATTTTGATCGAATGGTCTATTTGAATCGACTTTGGCATTTTCCTGTAACAGAGAAATCAAAATTAGCCATCACCGAAAATTCAATACACATGTGACTCGAGACCTTTTAATTTTAATGAAGTGGTTATAACAGTGGCCGGAAGATGATACATGTGGAAAAATCTAAGTGGTATGGATATTTCATGTCGGCATTTTTAAAGTGACTACCATTTAAAAGTCCCGAAACAAGTGGACGCGAAATTGCATTAACTCTCATTAACCCGAAACTAAAATATATCATGACTTTTCTATTAATAAGATAGTAGCCCCCTGGAGGCGACAAGTAGCAAGAGCCGAGTGGTATCGGTGATAAGCTCATCGCAACTTTAAAAGTGAAACAATGCAAAATATTTGTGATATTGGTAGCTCTGATATGGAGTTGATGCGATATTCTATTCAACTCTTTTTTAAATCTATATCGGATCTGTAACCAAATCGACGATTGAAGGTTCAGTCTTATCGGAGGTGCCATTTTAGAAGTTGTGATATGGGAGAAGGTGAAAAATTTTGATTAGAGCTAAATTAATACCAAATAGGGTCCAAATATTGGCAATTGGAGGTTAATGGAAAAGCAGAAGTTGGAAGGACTGACACATTGGGATATTGACGGGATTGGCATGTCGAGGGTCAGAGGTTTTGAGTGGCATGGATATCGGAGTTCAGAGAGTATGGTCATATCACATATGACTATCATAAGTTTCAACTGTGCATAACAATAAAAATCTGATATACAATATCTCCGATATACAGGAGCGGAGTATGATGTGGCATGTGGGACCAGTCATGCGCCATGTTATAATATTTTTTATATGGATCATACTTTGGAATATCGGGGATTTCAAATGAATTCCTCCAATATCAAAGCTCTGATATATGGGAGCGGAGGATGATTACAGAATATATGGGTCTTCTGTCAAATAAACTAAAACCACTTTTAAAAGTATTTTGCTGCTTTACAAATTAAAGCAAAAGCCACTCATAACATAAAAGGTTTTGGCCACTATTCAGTCACTAATAATAATAATAATAAAAATCATCCGCTTTTAAGTGACAGAATCCAAAGCCACTTTATAATGAAAGGCTTGGTCTCTGTGGCTGAAGATAATGAACATTTATACAATTGATTAGGGTAGGGTAGTGAAAATGATCGATCATCGGCTAGGTAGCATTTTCAAACCAAATGTCCAAATGAGACCAAACGAGTTATGATAGGATGATAAGAATAGATCAAACTCATTTAGACAATCCAAACTCTCAAAATCAAATAGTAATATGACCAACCACTCAATCAAAGTGTCCCCATAATGAGAATTAAGTGAATCATGGGGGGTTTGTGTTTTTACCACACACCACCACCATAGACTAACGTGTGGTAATGTTTTGAAATAGAGTGATGCCAATGAGATTTGGTCTATTTTGTTATGGTTCTAGTGTGGAACCCTATTTCCACATATTGTAAACGTTGAGTTCCTATCTGATTGGTAAAATGTGGTAACGAGTTTATTGAGCCTTGAATTGCACCCTTTCCATATCTATTTATCTCGACTTGAAACTATCCTAATTATCCTATGTTACCCCATTTCTTGGTGATTTTTTTGTTCATAATATATATTTTTAAGTAAGGAACGACATGGTCCATAAATCATATGATTCAAGTGATAATATAGGATTGTGAAGTAGTTTCCACCAAGTTTTGGATTACTCATGTGATGGTAAGGAAATGGTCTAGTTACTTTACTCTAGTGTCATTACTTGCAAGGCCGTGATTTATCATTCCTACAATTGCGTTGGGGTTTGAGCATCTGGTCTTTGACCAATGCACAAGAAGGATATTATTGAAAATATAGATCGACAACATACAGAATCTGAAGTTGTTATAATAATTTGGAGTGTATTGTAACAAGTTACTTTTTGAACCATTGATGTAACAATATAGATATATGCAACATAATTTTACCTTAATATGTATTATTTAGTTTTGATATTATGTTGGGTCACCACCCATCTAACTTCTATAAATCAAGGAGCCTTTGAGATTGTTTGGTTGTTGAACAAATAGTTAGAAACAGGGATTGTACCAGTAAACAAAGTGTAGTGAGATCATTGTACTACTCTTCTATACAATATATTATGCAATTCTCGATTTTTTGAAGTCTTAGTCTATAAGCAATCTTTCACAACCCCGATTGGTTAAGGAGGACCCTTGTTCAGGTGTTGCATTTATGTTTACTAATTAGATTATTCTAGGTATTTCATAATTTCTTTATGTTTTGATGGTGTGAGCAGTTGTAATTTAATAATAGTTGGTATATGCACTTATTACCTAAAGGAGATTATGTTGCATTGATTAATTTGATGGATGGTTTACATATCAATAATGGTAGAATGATTTAGCCATTGTTACCTACAAGGTTGTTGGCATATTTTTATTTGTAATCTAGTTTATTTCCTATTTCTCACAAGAGTTGTCCATTTCCTGTTACTTGTAGCATGATAAAATGATTATTCGTTTTATGTTACTTGTATTTTGATTCGATTGGTGTTTTTTGTTCACTTCCTATTACATGCAGCATAGCTTAATTTGCATAATGGTTGATGACTATTTTTCTAGCTAAGATGCTATTACTTGCAGGGATTGATTTATTATCATAATAATTTGTTACAAGTTTGATGATCCCAGTTTATTTCCCCTTCCAAGCAAGAGGTTGTGATTATTTGAGGCTTTGGTTTAATTCCTGAAGTGAGGCAAATTGCATTAGTTTCCTATCTTTGATTCCTAATGTTTGATTTGATCTGCAAGTGTGAATTTTTTAGCTACATGACCATTTAAAAAACTAGCACTAGAAAGGGATCTCTTGTCCACATATACTTTGCACGCAACCTTGAAATAACAGACGACCCCTGGATTAACATTTAAATGTGAGTTGTTGTAGTTGTTTTAGGTAGATAGTTATAGGAGTCGACATTTTTGGTGTCATTTCCAGGGAGGTTGTAAGGGCATGAAGGAATGATATAGTGTTGGATAACTACATTATCTCTGGTACTATTGGGGTTTGAGTTTTAAAGATAGGTAGGGAATCAACCTACACAAATCACCACCTATCTCACTGCAGGGATAGAACGTGGTAGCCTCTTCTCAAAATTGTATATGAACATTTAGGTTGCATGTGTGAAGCATATAAGAGTGTATGGATAGATGTAGGAAGGAAAAACAAAAACAAAAAACAACAACCCTATAGGTAAAAGAGGTTGAAAACAACAAGGCTTAGGTAGGAGAACATATATATAGGATATCATCTCAAAAGCATAAGCAAAGTCTCATTACACTATATGGCCTAGGCACATGACGATCCTAATGTAGAAAAACCTATAGATTCACAAACTCATGTAATCTACTAAAACAAGACACAAGAATCTACTTCTACTCTTTACATCGGAAGCTCATAAACATCAAGCAAACAATAATCGATAGAGGAAGAGAATCAAAAGCACATAACACAAAAAATATCTAGGGAAATCCACAGCTCAAAACCCCAGTATATGTTTTGTATTAATCCAGAAAATCAAGATGAAATTACAATGCTTTTTCTCTCTAGAACAATCCCATCACTCAGCAAATTCAATCTCCAACTCATAAGCAAGCTCAAGGCCAAATATTAGCCAATTCACAAGCTCTCCAAGTCTCTATTCCAATGTATAATTCCTATGAAGGATAGTTTGTATTTAAAGGGAAATAAAACCTCCAAAAATAGTGCAATCCCTCAAGGATCAATTCTTGAATGCATGCACTATCATTCCAACTCAGAAAAATCTAAAACAAATAGTACATTGTCCCTGCACTCTAGTATCAACTGGGTCTTTCTCATAATCAACATGCATGAGTTTCTAATGGTGGAATTTTCAGTTAACTAGAGTAGCACTAATTAGGTCACCAATGTCCCAACTGACTGTTTACTCACTATTAGTTCTTGAAACTGATTGGAACTAATTTAACTCGACTTAACTCAATAAATTGAGTTAACTAATTACAACTCATTCATAACTCATCCTTAACTCCTATAAGTTAGAGAGAACATATACATGTCTTCTAAAAGACTTGCAATTTGAATTTCCTAAATTAATTAAGCTAATTAACCTTAATTAATTATTTTCAAATTGCTATGAGAAAAGAATTCTATTTTAATTCACAGTTTAATTCAAGGACAAATTAAACTGGAATTTCTTGTTTACATTTCTCAACACTCCCTCTCAACAAGAAATGGATTATCCACTGCCCTGATCCTGTCTCTATGAAACTCGAATTTACATCTTGGCAATGCCTTTGTCAAGATGTCAGCATCTTGCTTCTCCATGGGAATGTAATCTAACAACGTGATTCGCCTTAATACACAATCTCTGAGATGATGATACCAGATATCTATATTCTTGGACCGATCATGAAAAACTAGATTTTCAGAGTGTTTGATACAACTCTAATTATCACAATAAATCACAGTCGGATCCATCTACAGACCAAACAAACCAAACAGGATCTTCCTCATCGAGATTTCCTCACATGTTGCTTGACTTGCAGCCTTGTACTCTGCCTCTGCCGAACTGAGTGCAATCGATCTCTATTTCCTATTGTACCAAGAAACTGCAACTAACCCAACACTAAAGATCCCTCCTGATGTGCTCTTCCTATCAGATGGACTCCCCGCCCAATCAACATCGGTCAAGCCTTGAAGCTTCACTCCCTATGTCTGTCTGTACCACAACCCAAGCTGAGTAGTGCCTATGAGGTATCTAAATACATGCATTTCCACCTTCCAATATAGCTTGGTAGGCGTAATCATCGCTTGATGATCAGGGGCTCATGTCCCAAGTGTCAAAAAATGCTCAAAAATGAAAGTGCTTAGCACTGGCTCAAACCTAAACAAACAGATAGAGCTTTTCCTCCCGATTCTGGTGCCGCAAACAGTTCGAAAAACGGTCGATGTATGTGAAAGTTACGTCAAAAACAAAATCGCCCAATAACCCTTAATTTTTTAATTTTCAAAAAAAATTAAAAAAAAAAAAATATTCCTTTGGGCGGGCCAATCAGAAGCCGTCACGTGGCAAGCCCGGAGGCCACCACATGGCTCAGGTGACGTCAGCAGAAGGGGTTGTGCGTTTCTTTTTAAAAATTGGTGGGTTGTGAATTGAACCCATGACCTGCCTGCCACAAGCCCAACGCCTTACCGTTAGGCTACGGAGGCGAATTTGTATAATTGGTGGAGAAAATGTATTTTTAAAGTTTGAAATTTGCTACGGGTGGGAAAAGAAGGGGGCCAACCCCCATGCCATATGACCGAGCCCTTGGAACCATGGGCCAAACCTAACCATCGGGCGCGAAATCCGAGGTAAACCGCCGAGTGAGTTGTGGTCACATGCACATTTATTAATTGCAGTTCAGTTGGCGGATTTTTTGGCAGAGCACCAAATTTGGTGGAGCTTAACTAAAGTTAGCTGGAGTTCGTTTAGGGGAAACTGGCAGTTGGGAGTAAATAGCCATAACTTTGGCTAGGAAAGGCGGTTTTGGACAATTTTTTTATTTTTATTTTTGGGTATTTTGGACGTTCAGAAGCCATTGGCATAGGTCTTTCAGCCATCGGAGGTCATTTGCACAGGTTTTGGAGCCGTGGAAGTTCTAGGAGCCACTAGGGCCCAGTATTGTGAGAACTGTATCAGGTTGCAGGTATCCATTGGAGGTGAACCAACAGTCAATCCTGAAAGATTCATGTGTTCTGAATCTGATTTTACAGTCTATTTCACCTGTAGAGACTTCTATTCAGCTGTAAATTTATTTTGAGCATTTAATTAAAACGAGGACAGGCCCATTTGGGAGCCTTGGACCCAACAGACGTAGCCCAGGAGGGGTGAACTGCTTCATCAACTTCTTTTGCATCTGTGGTTGATTTATTTTGCATAACAAATTCGTTTTAATGTGTTAAAGAGTAAAAGGAAATAATTCTGCTATGCTTGAATGGATCATGAACAATTGAAAATTTCATTTGTTTCTTTACTGCAAGACATGGGAATCTTTTAAACATGTTTAATACTGAATTGAATACCTTGCAAACCTTTTTCAAGTAGTTTCAAAATCAGATCAAGTTTGTATCAGAGCTATGTTGTTGTTTCTTTGTATCAAAAGCAATCAAATAAGCTATAGACAGAGCCTGAAACGAGCCAGGAAGCCTTCGAAATGCTTTTGTTATACAATTGCAAAGTAGATAAATGCTCTTTCAGTCAATCTCTGGAGTAGTTGTCTTTTGATTGTTTTTGTGCAAAGATCTTCTAACTGTCTTACAAGTATTGATGCTTACTAGGTTGAAACTTAAAAGAGGGGAAGGACAGTTAACTAGAGAACGGGAGAATCCTCAGTCAAGGAAGGCCAGAGAACCATCACCTTCGCCTTCAATTTCACCCTCAAGAGTCTCAGCAGAAGCTTCAAGAATGTCTGAACATGAAGGAGAAATTCCTGTAGACACGGATCCAAGAGAAGAAGAAAGAGTCTTTAGAAAGGCTTTCTTGGACCTCACTGAAATGGTAAGGATATTGTACCAAGAAAGAAATGAGAAATTGGCCGGAGAAGGGTCCAAACATCCTCATGAAGGAGAGGGTTCTTCAGGAGGTAAGAAGGATGATGATCATTCCAAGAAAGGACATGGAGGTAATGGTGATCCACCACCCCCATCGTCACCTCCTTCCTCTTCATCCTCGTCTTCTTCTTCTGTGCATAAACATAGATCCTCTGGGAAAAGTCCTTTTTTGAAGCTTATGTAAAATTCAAATTACCTATGTAATGGTGAGTGAATTCAGAAAATCTTGACAAGTGATTAGGCAGTTGGAAAGTTTACTTGAGGATCCAAATAATGCAGATGATGCCACAAAGATTCAGTTGGCTTCTTTGAGAATGGATGGAGCAGCATTGGTCTGGTGGGAGGCCAAGACCAAAGAGGAGATCAAGAAATTTGGCAAGGTTACCTTAACATGGATTGACTTTCTGTTAGCCATTAAAAAACAATTTTATCCTCTTGCTCACATGCAGAAAGCCATTATGAACTGGCAAAATTTCAGACAACTGAAGGGTCATAGTGTCCAAGACTACACCCAAGAATTCAGGAGAAGAGCTCTTTTGTTAGGGGTAGATTTACAGACCCAGGACACCTTGCTGAAATATATTGGTGGCTTGCATAGCTACCTTAGACACACCATCTTGATGTTTAACCCCACTAGTTTGGATGAGGTTTGTGTCCAAGCCACCCATTTAGAGGCAAGGGGAAAAACACATTTGAAGAGGGTAGAAACAAGCCCGTTAAGGGGAAAAACAAAGAGAAAACCTCCAAGGGAAAGGGAAAAAAGAATGCATCTGTCAAACAGGAGAGTGAGAAAGTAATCTGTAAACACTGTTCTAAACCAGGCCATGAGGAGAAAAACTGTTGGAAATTACATCCTGAAAAAAGACCTCAATTTAACAAATCCAAAGGGAAACAGAAAACTGCTACTACTACATCTACTCCACAAGATTTAGGGGATGATTCAGGTGATGAAACCAAAATTACAGCCATGGGTTTGAAAAACTTGAAGGGAAAAGAAATGGAAATTCAAGCCAGAACTAGTACCTCAAACTGTCATGTACAAGCTCCTAATGAGGAAGAAAGAATTGAACTGTTTCATGTGAGGGTGATTTCAAAACATACTAAGATTGACACACTTTTTGATAGTGGGTCACAAGCAAACCTTATATCAGAAGACTTGGTCAAGAACCTTAAACTTGAGACCGTTCCACATCCGAAGCCATATCCACTTGGATGGATTTGCAAGGATGCAAATTTACAAGTTTCAAGAAAGTGCACATTGCGCTTTGTAATTACTGCACATTTTATTGACACAGTTGAACTTGATGTGGTACCTTTTGATATAGCGGGAATTGTTTTGGGAAGTCC
>APFE031014582.1:21787-96247 GCA_000404065.3 Pinus taeda
GATAAGATATCTCCAAAAAACAATATCCACAACTTGGGAGAGGAAACAAAGTTGAATGATGCAAGCCTCTACCCAAGGTCTTGATTTCAACTTTACTGAAAAGCATAGATTGATACATGTGAATATATGCATTGAAGTTGAACATGCACGAAATCATCTGATTACCAGCCAATAATGGATACTGTTAACAGACGTGAGGAAGTCCACTGATAATGGTGATGGTCTACATGATTCACAGTACAATCTAACGAGTGTGAAATATGTCTTTGTCATCGAACATCCGTAGAATTGCTTAACCAGGAGCCAATAATGAGAACCCCTGATCAAACACAAGGCAACCTGCCACTAATGTCTGCAAGTACCAAGGCACTGAATGTGTTTTTGGGTTATCTTCCTAGATAGAGTGTTGAAGTAGATAGGAAGAAACCTGTTGAAAGGTAGGCAATAATGTGTCCTACATCAATCGACACGAAATGGGACAAGAATGATTTTGTTTTTTGATGAATCTTTTAAGCATTTGGATCTAACAACAAAGGGCATGATGAAATGATATGCTTGATGGGTTTATGGAGGAAAAAAAGGTTAACCCTTGAACAATAGAAGGCACAATAACGGTTTTAACTAGACAACACTAGACTCATGAACACCAAAGAATGTTTAGGATACGGAGATGCAAGAACATCAGGGTATATAGGATAAACTCATAGGATGGTAGGATTCATATTGAGAGGTTGTCACAAGGAAGGTTTATCTGAGGGAGTGCCACATTCAAGGGAACGACTACATCCAAACCATGCTTTCTAATATGGAATACAGTTGTATTGTCCACTTTCCTTGTCTGATTAATTTAGTGAGTCCATATGGGTAAACTCGTCGATCTTTTCATTTTTAAAGAGTCTGAAAAGGACCGTAAAAAGAGCGACTCCCTACCCTATCTAATTAGTTTAGTGAGTCCATACAGTCAAACTCATCAATCTTTTCATATTTAAAGAGTCTAAAAAGGACTCAAAAGAGCGACTCTCTATCTTTTCTGTGTAATTTAAAGAGTCTAGACTAGACAACTTTGTGGTCTTTTCATATTTAGAGAGTCTAAAAAGATCATAAAGAGCAACTCCATGGTGGTCCCTTTTTCATTGTTGTTAACCAAGTGCGACAAAAGGTTAATAGTATATCGGGATCGGTTAATTTTCCTTTAGTTAATATATTGAATCCGGATAAAGAGAAACCTATGTTCAATAGATGTCGACCTCATTTTGTTACGAGTATGAAGAGATAGACTAAGCTCATTTTTCGTCGTGAATTTTTAATGAGTCATGCGATGACAAACTCAATACCTTCATTTAAATTTTAATGAGTCAAGTGAAGAAAACTCAAGGTATATTTTTCAATTTAGTGAGTGAGGAAAAAGAGGAAAAGAATTGCTCATTCCTCCTTCGTATATTTTAATGAGCCCGAAGGAGGGGAAAAACTCGAGGATTTTTCGATTTAAGAGCGAGAAATATTCCCAAAAAAAACAAGTGCTCTTGTTGTTGTCGTATATTTTTAACAAGCCCGGTAACAAAAACTCGAGATTTTTCAATTTAATGAGTTAGAAAAGTACCTAAAAGAATGCTCGAGTCATATTTATAAAGTTTAATAAGCCTATAGACAAAACTTGAGATTTTTTCATTTTAATGAGCGAGAAAAAAACGCCTAAAAAGAATGCTCCATTGGTCTTTTTCAGTTTAATGAGCTAGAAAAAGATTGAAAAAGAGTTGCTTAGACCATCATCGTATATGTTTAATGAGCCCAATGATGAAAAACTCGGAGATGTTTCTATTTTTTAAAGAGCAATAAAATATCCCAAAAAGTGCTCTATTGAGAATACATAAAATTACACAAGAAAGTGCCTAGTATAATACCAGGCATAATACATTTTTAGGTAGATCCCATTTATGGGCTCCACAAGCAGGACTCCTTCCCAGTCCTGCAGTTCATATGCCCCTTTTGATAGGACTTTCCTAACAATATAGGGACCTATCCATAAGAGTTGAATTGTTTCTACCCCTAAGAGATCATGTTTCTGATCATAGAGAAAAACAAGGTTTCCCTCTTAGTCAGAACAAATCTTAACCTTTTTGTCGTATTGGGATTTTATCCAGTGCTTGTGGGCCTTGAGGGCCAATGTGACATCTCGACGGGTTTTGTCCAGCTGATTAAGGTATAGTAAGCATTCTTCTTCGGTAGTAGTGCCAGGTAGAAGTTCAATGGTTTTTTGTAGGGAAGGGATCTGACACTCGATGGGTTTTGCATCGTCGTAAAGTTGGATCTCATGCACGACAATAGTCGGATTCATGCCAGGCATTTCCTCATGAGACCCACTAAATACATCACAAAATTCCTTAAATAGGAAGGTGGAGCTTGCAATTTCCTCAGGATTTCCATCGACTCCAATATAAATGTCTTCCACGATGCCTGTCTTGACAGAAATATCAGTGAACAATGTTTTTGAAATATTGCTTATGTTTCCTTTCACCTCCAAAGTTTGTAGGATCATATAGGGTGAGGAAAAAATTTCTGGTATGTTAGGGGATATGATTTGAAGAGGCATTGTGTCTGAATCAGATATTGAAACACGATGGTGCCAATCCTCCCAAGGTTGCTCTCCTAAACTCGTTATTTCTCGAATAGCTTCATCCGTAGGTAGGAATTGATCGAGTAGATCGAAAGGAGGAGTGTTTATGGGAGGGGCAGTGGTACCGTTGGCCGTAACCAATATGACTGAAGATGCGATGCAGATTGAATGCTTTGTAGGCCAGTTCAGCTGGTGACAACGGCATTTGGTCTCCTTATGTGTCAAGGTCTGAAGGAGCCGATAGGATCCATGGATTGGTCTATTCATGAGGAATAGATGAAGACATGTTGACCATCTGTGGAACTTTGGGTGGCTAAAGAGGGAAATAACCCATGAGGGAAAAAGCCTTCAATAGACTGGTACCGAGACTGACATAAGAGTTAGGCACACCACCTATTAGGGGTACGAAGCTACTTGGTGATGGTGAATAATCAGGGGTGCAGAAAGACAATTGATCTATTGTAACTACCTTTCCATCCAATGGAAATAGGATGATGTGAAAGATAGTAGATAGTATGGCCATCATGGCATATGTCCAACTGCGACCCAACAAGAATAGTCGAGTTTTTTGTCTACGACTTCTATGTCCACTGTAACCGTTTTCCCATACAAAGTGATGGGGTAGCTAGCTAGGTAACCTTTTTGGATAAAGGTGTGGCCGTCGAAAGCTTTAAGGGAGTTTGATGGTGGGGATAGGGTTGGAGAACCCAGTGTGAGCTAGCATGAAGCTGACATGACGCAGGTAGAAGCACCTTCGTCAATGACAATTATGTGTATACTTTTACCTTTTGAAGTAATTTGCACTTGAAATGAAAGCTGGTGAGAAAGGGGAGGTTTACACCTTTCCATGTCGAAAATTGCAATCATGTAATCCTGTGGGTCTATACCACCAATAGCCGAAAGCAAATCTTTCTATTGTGTTGGGCATGTTTGTAATACTTCTGGTGCCAACATAACCAACGGTGCTTGCACCAAATCTTCTACAATGTTGTAGTTTTGGGTGACACGTGCAGATGTATTTTGTGTTATGTGTCAAAGTGTCCCCTTGGGGGTCAAACTACAAGGTCTGCAACCAGCCTTTCGATATTCAAATCATTGGGCGGTGGTGTGTTTGGACTTGAGGAAGGTTCCTCCACATGAGCGATAGGAGCTCCATAAGATTTGGCTCGTGTTTGTAGATATACCGTTTCAAATGTGTAAATGGTAGAAGATCCTTCACCAGCTGAAGGATGTTGTGAACCATCGTTTCCCCCTTGCAAGGGTTGCAATTGGTTTATAATAAGGTTTTGCTGCTGTTGAGTGGGGAAAGGATTTTTGATGACAACAGGGGTCCAACCAATATCATTTTTAGCAATGTATTTTGTGCATTCCTGAAGATGCGAACATTAATAGGTCATGTGGTCTTCAGCATATATTTTGCAAGGAAATATGGTGGGTTTATCCTTTCCATCATCAGTAGGTGCAACAGCCTTATGTTTTGGATTTGGTTGCTTTGTGGACCGCTCCTCAGAAGGAGCGGTCTTTTTCTTATTCTTCTTGTTCTTACAATCGGTCTTTTGCATAGACTGTACAAAGTTTATCGCGGTGGTAGGAAGAGCAGTCGATTTGGTAGAGGCATCTACTGTCATCTGGGAAATGTGACCATTGAGTTGTTTTATAGTAGCCCCAGAGGTTGTGCCGATAATCTTGTCGGCGTGCACTTCGGGGTGTTGAGTAGCGAAAACATTAGAGTTACGAGGGGCATTGGGGATTATGTCGTAAAGAGTTCCAGACTGTGAATATATCAGATCTAAGTGTTGGGCATGATGTATGGATTGGTCTTCTATGACCGCACCACCTAAAGCAACATCTCTTAGCGATTTGTGGGAGTAAGGACTTGTAGAACTAGTTTGATAAGAGATAGTCTGGGAGGGGAGCTTTGACTAACCTCTACCTACATCTCCATTCATGTATATGATGGGAGATGTGGGTGGTGGTATCCTGATGTAATGAAGTGAGGAGCTCTGTCCCAGTCTCATAGTGGATGGGTAGCTGGAAGTGCTTTATGAATTACATCGCTAAAGCGTTGAAGGTGTTTACTGACATGCGTGGTAACTCAATGTAACATTTAGCTGCATTGCTAGCGAGGGTACAGGGAAAAAGACGTAACCGGACAATATCATCCACAATAGAGTTTGAAACACACTAAAGATGGTAGGTGGTGATATGGGTGCCTGGATCCTCCCCTTGCTTTCCATCGAACTTAGGGATGTCCATTGGTATCTTATGCGGGGTCGACGACCATTGTAAGTTATGATAGATGGGTTCATTTGTCAATTTGTATAAGTCGGGTATATCAAATGTTGCTAAGAAAGGCAGGAGTTTGGTGCCCCCTACTCGGACCAAGGCGATGACAAATGACTTGAGGAGCCTTGCACTCCTCCCATCGTTTGACTCCTAATATTATACATGGGCTTTGTGGTGTAGCGATTTCTTTGAGATATGGTGTTGTAGAGTGGATTTCCATGAGGATTTTGATACTGGGGAATAGAATTTCCCCCAGGATAAGCGGTGCCCCCTTGACTCATTTGAATTTGTGAGAAGGGTGCCCCCATGGATTGGTTGGGACCTCCTAGAGGATTCCCACCCATCACATAACTAACCATTTGTCCTTGATTGACATAAGGAATGCTCATGTCAATTAGTGACTGACCATGCATGCTTGAGAATGGAGGTGGAACTATTTTGTTCCCTATTGGCATGTGCATATTGGGAATGCCCCTAGATATTTGAATATGGGGATTTGAACTATACAATGGTGGCCAACCATATTGTTGGTGTATGGGAACTACACCTATTTTGATATATGGAGCGTTATAGGGAGCGTTATATGTAGCACTTGTCGAAGGTATGTAGTTTGACACTATAGGGGTGGAACCCGACATCGGCTAGGTTCCACTCATAGAGGGTGTCATGTGAGTGGTTGTACCTAAGAAAAATGGGATAGTGGGGTTCTCCATGACTAGTGTTGTGGTGACTGTCGATTGGGGAAGTGGTGGGGGACCAAAAGTGTCCCTTTAGTTCCACAACCCGTTAGTCGTCGATGGGATAGATGGAAATGTTCCAACTACCAAAGCAGGAATTACAGGTACTGCGGGATCCAAGATTGGGTCTGACAGATTCGTAAGTGGAGGGTTTAAGGGTGGAAGGAATTCTTTGGTAAAGAAATTCTTTGGCAAACTTGAATCGTCAGTTTTCCAAACAGATCTTGAGTGAGATCTGGGAGACTGATTCCCTAAAGATGGGGAATCTGGTTCACTAGAGAACGACGGATCTTCCACAATGAGTGGAGGAAGTCCTAGCAATCGTTTAGATTGATGACAAGGGCTAGATGTAGCCACGGTGACCGTTAATTTTTATCAATAAATTTTATCGTGATATTTGTTAAAGTCTCAAAATTATAACACTCGGGTGCCCAAAAAAAATATAAAAAATACACTAAGTTGATCAATCAGCAAACAGAGGGAAATTACCTTGTCTGATAAGCAGTGATCACCAGAGATGAAACCTAGTATCTCAATGAATAATGGAGAAGGATGGCTAGATGTACAATTACGGTTACTCTAGAGCTTTGCCCGAACCTCAGATTGAGGGGCCAAGTACTCTCGTGAAGTCTAGCACCCTCCCAAAAACTGAAGACAGAGTAGATCCGTCTATGTTAGGTATTAGGACAGCTCGTCCCAGTCACCTTGTGTAAGTCCCTAACAGTTTAGCCACTAAAGATACCTCAGATCATAGACACCACCAAGGGAGACATAGTCATAGATAGCACACTGTGTGGGAAGGATACCTGAGTCCTTGACTCAGCTCCGAATTCCCCAAAGGGATCCCCAATACACAGAATACCCAAAGGAGCTGTAAGAGAAGGCAGGCTACCTTCACTTACAGTCCTATGTTGTCTCGTATTTCGCTCCGCTTTTACTAGAGTGGTCCTGGTAGTATGAGTGCAGAAGGAATTCTTCTCTCTTTTAATGACTCTATTTTTATTTTCGACCTTGGGTAATTTACTCACACTGCTTAGCCCAAGATCCTAGCCTGCACTAACATTTATCTGCTTAATAAAGAGTTACTGATTAATTTTAGGTAAATTTTATGTGTACTTGATTATTGTCTTCAGTAGGGGAGTTGACGTATGAAATGTGATGAGACTCTTGACTCAATAAATCATGCACAAAACAATGCTTTAAAAAATTTTCAATTCGATGAAAACAAGTTGTATTCTATAGGTGAGAGTTTTTCACATATTCATATTCTTTCCATGCATCTTAGTCATTTAACACATGCATAACCAAATGAATTCTTTCCAATGTTTCTTAACAACTACTTGAAACCAAAATAGAGCAGCTTTTAACCAGCTAAACAGAAGGATGAATAAAAAATGTGGGTATTTCTTTCGTAAAACATGCTTTTAAGAAAGAAAAGCAAAACTTATTTATAAAAAAAACTATTTTAGGACACCAATTTTTCTAGCAAAATGCAGTTATAGATCTTATTTCAGGCCATGAGAAGGCTTCCTATCCCTTTTGGCTTACAAACATAGCTGAAAATCAAGCTATTGGGAGACTAACACTCTCTAACAGTCACTACATAGAGTTAATAGGTCCACTAATGCTCCTTGTAAGTAAACACGGTGCTTTATAAAGCTTTGTGTAGTCTTCTATCCTGTGTTAGTGTGGGAAATCAGTCAAAAATAGGGCTTTCTAGATCAGATTCAGAGGTGAATGCATGTACACAAGATGCAACAAGATATTTGGTGGGTCAGAAAGGGATTGCAGATTTATAGGGAGCTATTAGAAGGAGGATAAAACTGAGAACTGTCTAAGCAAACTGAGAATTTTCTAGGCAAACTGAGAACTATATGTATAGTCCCCAGCGGAGTCACCAATTCTACTATGGGGTAAAATGCATGGTGTATGGAGAATGAAGATACCCTCAAAGGTCTTCCCGGGACCTTCGACAGACTGTAAGATTATCTGCAACCATCACAAAGTTACATGCATGTTCGTAAACAATAACTAACTATCAAAGCATGAGAAGGAGATTACCTCAAGCCTCCGTGTAGATTTTCTAGAGAGCACAAATGCATCTAGGTGGAAGTCCCCTGAGCCAGCTCTAGATCAAGTCCTACACATAGAAGAGACAAGCATAATCACAACATACAACTCTGACAACTAATACATGAATACAAAAAATAACATATAATTACATATAACTAATCTACTCATGCAAATAGGTATTGGACAAACAACTTAATGAATGATAGTACCAACACCATGGAGTAGACAGTACAACTACAGTTCTATATTAATATCGGAAGAGTGATTACAACCATCTATTTTATTAGCCTTACTTTTCCCCTCTTGCTTCTCTCTCTCTCTCCCTTCTTGCCAACTCCTTATGGTATGAGACAATGCTCAATAATCAAGGATGCTATCCTTTCAAATGCTCTTACCTCTATCACCATAGCCCTAGCTTTGCTTATGTAGCAATTGAGTTAGGGCTTCCAAGCTCCTCCTTGAGTTCCCTAGGGAAAAAGCAATGAACTTTCCATGCTTTTTAGCTCTTTCCCATTTGCCTCCTTTCGGATTAGAAATCCTACAAATAGGTTGATTTTGGATGTTTCCTTGCTTTTATTGAGTAATTTTAGGAACAAATATCTACATATTTATGAGTCAATTCATTCCTTTGACCCTTAGAACTTCACCAAGTTTCACTAACGCTGTCCCCTTACTAGCAACTTGAGTTAGTAGGGTCACTAACACACCCTTAGGCTTGCAAACAAGCTTTATAAAGTAGGTTGTTAGTGTACAACTAGTGTTAGTGTGGAGTCCAGGCCTGTGATTGTGGTCTTTGCTTCAACTATCATGTCTTTCCCCTCTGAGTTGATGAGGAGGTCAATTTTTGTATAACACCAATAATCTCCATTCTTCGCGAACTTCAGTTTTGCTTCAATGCTAATGTTTACTTGATTTATCTTCAATGGTGCAGTGATGTCTAGGTTGTCTATTTGTGAGCCTTCAACTTCGCAATGCCCTTCTACCTCTAGAATATTAATGTTTATCAGATCTTCATCTTCCTCTTCAGCAGTCACATTATAGGATTCCAGTGCATGGCGCAGTGGAGGGTGCTCCAATCTGGTTGGATCCATTCCATAGGCTCTTGCGGTGTTCTTAAGATAACTGACTTAATCTCTTGTAGCACTTGATTGATGCTTGCGAAGGCATCTTCAAAGTTTAAGGTCAATAAGAACCCTTCCTTCAACACATCCCATTCCTCAGTACCATGGAGGAGGTCCCTTTCTAGATACCAGTTCATGGGAATTGTATCTAAAATATGGAAAAATATGTGTACCCACTCTGGCTACAATTCCGTTCCCCATGCTTTAGTCCATTTTGCAAGGTGATCACGCGGATCATGCCTTCCATTATATTTCTCAGTCATTTTGGTGTTAGCACACCCAAACCATAGCTGTATCATTATTCTGTAATCTCGCCATCTAGCAAAATTATCCTTATGCATACCCCACCATCGGGAAGGAATAACGCTCAGTGCCAATTCCAATGCTTGGAAGTGCTAACCCTCAGGGACTTCACGCTCAAATTCATCCAGAAAAATATCAACGTCAATTAAATTATCATAATAGGGTAATTTCCTTACCTCCAATGAAACATAGCGCAGTGACTTCATCATCATATTGCATCACAATGTAGATACTTCATGCAAGCGATTATGCCAATTGTTGGGAGTAGGATCCCCCAAGGGTAGTTTTGGGGCTAAAATCCCATGTTTAACTCAAGTTTTTGTAATATTATTGTAAAGACTCCACATTTTTTGGTCGCGGAGTGTGAAGGTATTATGGGTCACAAAGCAATGTCCACCCTTATTTTTGTAAAGTAAAGTCGGTTGTAAGAGATCTACCCATGGTCCGCGAACCATGGGATTATATAAAAAGAGCTAAGCCCTAAGTAGTTAGAGGAATCAATCGACGGAAGAAGTAAGAGAGTCATAGATTTAGAGCAAGAAGTCTAAGTCTTGGGTTGTAGCATAGGTAGAGGCATTGCAGCTGAGTGTGCAGAGGCCTAGGGTAGACGTCCACAACTGACTGCGCAGACCCCTAGAGATGTGTGCACAGGGTGAACAGAGTCTGTAACACTTGGAATATATTAATAAAAGGAGTTATTTTACAATTTTTGTGTATTTTTTCTATTGATGGGTTTGGATATATTGTGCATGAATTCCCTTTACTATGCTTATATGATGCATGAATGAATGCAATTACACTGAATAATTGAACGCAATCACGAATATCTACTTATGAGATGATAACTTTAAGTATTTGACGAGATAAGAAAATCACTTAGGATAATTGAGGAATCTTCACGGCACGTTGCCATAGCAATGTAAAAGTACTTGAGCCACAGGTTAGGGCTGCGCAAAGGTCAAACATATACTTTCGTGAAGGTATTGAAAGTCAGAATAAAGGGTTTGTCTTACAAGACCTAGAGCGAGATAACCTGATCGAAGGCAGGGATAGAAGAGATCAAACAACATCACAACCATCTTAGGGTGCCGAAATTTGGTTCTAGCATCCTCCCATACTACTTCAGGTGAGACTTCGGTCTGTGTTCCATGGGCTGACGCCAATAGGGCTAGTAGTGTAGGGATTTGTTTGGCTAAATAATGTTGAACCTTGGTCAAGCCCCCTTAAGGCAACAAATGGTTCCATTGTCGGGACTAAAATTTGCATAAGATATGTGTGATGTCATATCACTGGAATCCAACTAAGAAGGAGATTGGAGACTGGTTGGATAGAAAGATCCATGAATTTGTGGCATAGGTGAATAGAAACCTAGGACTGACAAAGGAACAGTGGTTGGACCAATACCTATATATAGAGATCCATGAGATATTTTTATTCTCTTTCCCTATTGAGCTATACGAGTGGGTTGCAAAGTTAGCAGATAGCCAAGGAAGGTGGAAACTTGACGATCCTATTGTGTAGACCCCAGAGCTAGTGTGAAGGTTGGAAGCATCAGAGGATAAGATTGCCCATGCTATCGATCATTGGTTCAATCACATCATAAGAGGATTGTGACTGAATTCATAGTCGACACCTCAGTCAGCTATAGCAAGGCAGAGCGACGCTTTTTCAAAGGACCATGACGTAAGTACATAAAATCTTTGAATACTTGGATTAAAACATTGTTGTGCGAAAAATAACTTATGCAGCTACCTTGATGTTTGGGACTACGCAAAGAAAAAAAACTTACAAGAACAAAGGAAAAAAGGGTCCGGAGTATAGCCCCTTGACTTCACCTCCACGAAGAGTGAAGAAGGGACAATGAAGGTTTCTCCACAAAGTGCTATTCAATTAATAAGACAAGGATTCCCATGAATACCACCTCTGTCCACACCACCTCCGACTTCACCACCATCAACTTCAACTTCACCTGTACCACCTCCACCTCAACCGAGGTTCAGTATGGCAAATACAGTGAAGTTGCCTTTGTTCAAAGACTTAGGAAATGAGGACCCAGACCAATTATGTCTCATTGTGAGGGCTGTATGGGAAGCTCAAGGTGTTACAGATGATCATATAAAGAAGGCGACACTGGTTAGTGCCCTGCAAGATCGCATGCTAACCTGGTACATTAAGTAATCTAATGATAACCCGCATGCTGGAGTAAAAAACATCCAGGCAGCACTAAATAGGGAATTTAGCATGCCTAAATCTGAGGCATAGTTGATTGTGGGATTCAAAGAGATCATGATGCAACAAGGTGAGATGCCTTGGGAACGAGATCAGAGGTTGAAGTGTACAATCCATGAAGCCAACATGAATTTGACAAATGGACAACATCGTGAGTGGTTTGTGGCTTTGTTACTACCACACTTAAGGAGTGTGTTGTCACGACAGAAGGTGACAACTCAAGCATAGGCCTTGGAGATTTCCATGAGACTCAGATGCAAGATCCTAACCTAAGAGTTCAACAGATCCATGTGCAGCTGGAGAATCTGTGCCTTGAGATGCAAAGTATGAAGTAGGATAGGATGGTTCGACCAGAGGTACGTGAGGAGGTATGGTGTTTGAAATGTAAGAGTCAGGGTCATGACAAAGACCATTGCGTGGTATTTGAAAATTACATTGTAGGAGGAGTATCGATGCCTTTAAGGCCAGAAGCCCAAGCATGAACTAGCATGGGGCCTGCATTATGGTGCACTATCTGTCAAGTAGCTGAAAAACATGCCACAGATAACTGTCATTTGCTAGAGAAGTATGTACAAGCACCGCAACAGCTATTCTACAACTTTTGTAGGTCGGTAGGACATGATGAGCATACTTGCAGGAGCTATGAATTAATGATGGATAGAACTACTTCCTATAGGGTGCAGTCCAAAACGTGGCCCCTTGACCAAAATGCAGTGATGTCGCAGGACGAGATTTTAGGGGCACGGACGAGGCCGAGGTGGAGGAGGACCTGGTAGAGGTCGAGGACTATTGATTTTCTACAATTGCAAAGGACCAAGACACTATGCCCACGACCGCACTAATCCAATGCATCCGTCATGCAAGTATTTCACATTGTTTGATCATGAAATGGAATATTTCCTATGCTAATAGCTAGGATATGTGAAAAAGGGGCGCTACCACCTCCACTGACTCAGAACCTGTAGATGATGAGATCTGAGCCACGTGAGGAATATCCAAACGTAAATATAGTACTTAGAAGTGGAATTATGACGAGAGATGACAAGGGGAAATAGTTAGAATACAATAGATGGGTTTGCAATGCCCCGACAAAAGTGGTTGAGTTTGATTTGGAGCACGCTCGTGAAGCCTTCAGGGAAGCTAAAAAGAGCTTCGCTGAGGCCTCCACCTCAAGAAGCAAGGATAAGCTTGAGCCAGAGATGGACCCCTGTATGAAGTCTGCACGATAGTAAGGCTGTGAAAGGGCTACAAGAACTCATCAATAGATGCGTTGGAACCGCACCAGGCGAGTTGCGCGTAGTGCAAAATATTGGCAAGCATAAAACAAGGACGGGATGGGAGATGAGGCTAACCACAAAAATAGAAGAGTAAGAAATGGATCGGGTCATTTTGGACCTGGGGTCAAATGAGAATGTCCTACCAAAGCAGACTTGGGAGCAAATGGGGAGACCTGTGCTACAATGGTCTTTGATTCAGCTAAGGATAGTGAATCAACAAAAAATCATCCCCATGGGGTGGATGCAGGGGGTGACCATGGATATTGAGGGAGTGAGTGTGCTAGTAGATTTTGAAGTAATAGAGATAGTGGATGACAACAATCCCTACCTTGCACTCCTAGGAATTTACTAGGCTACTGATATGAATAGGGTAATTAATTTGTAGAAGAAAAATATGATCTTTGAGAAGAAATCGATGCGCGTGATAATACCCCTCGATCCTACTGAAGGATAGCGCTATACTGAACCTATCCATGATTATGAGAGTGATGATGACCTAGACTGTATCTATAATATAACAACGTGAGACCAAGATTGGGTGAATCCCACTATGGATGGATGGATTACGTGGGATTGTGAGAGTTCCTACACTTTGGACTTTGACAAAGAAATAGAACACTAGTAGAATCGGTTACATGAAGTAACTACACTGAATTACAACATGATGACCCAGTCACTATGCTGTGTGTAATTAGAGGTAAGAAATCTACTTATTTATGATGGTCTAAATGAGGTAGATATCTTTTTGGATGCATTTGAAAGGGAGGTACTAGAAAAGCAACAATTCCAGGCATTGCATTGGGTACTACGCACTGTGCTCGCAAGATGGTGGGGTATGCACAAGGGAAGCTTTGATGATTGGCACGAATGTAGGAGGATGATGAGAACATGATTTGGGAAGCCTAAGATGCAACTGACAGACAAGTACAATGGGCAGAATGATCCGTGCATGCATCTTGCGAGAAAAGCCCCAACCTGAGTGGGTGCAACTTTTCTGTCATACCCTAGATGTTATCCCAATGAATTGGTTTATAGAAACAGGGCTTTGCCATGGGATGGGCAAATGGGATATCTTGCACGAAGGATTCCTAATGACATTCAGTTTTGAGGATGGGTTTGAAAATATTGATGAGGCGCTCCAAGAGGTGAAACCAATCATCTTTAGGATATCGCAAGATCCTTTAGACCTGATTCAGTCTGAATGGGCTACTCAGCTGAGTCACATGCTCGAATGTTATAATATAAATACTGAAGCAGAGGATGAGGATTCATGGAAGATTACCATTCCAGAAACAAAAGGTCACCATGAGGTTCAAGGACGCAGATTGAGAATCCTCATATAACAGAGGGACAAAACCCAAATTCGCAAAGATTGGAAACTACTGGGACAATGTGACGGTGGATAAGGTTGTTGAATTTCTCCATGAATACCAAGACTTATTCCCTACCAAGTTTACAGATTTGAAAGGAATAATCAAAGACCCAGGAATGATGAAGATCACGTTAAAGCCCGACGCGAAGCTAGTTAAGCAGAGGCCTTACCACATAAATCTGAAGAACAAGGAGAAGGTCCACTTAGAGCTAGATAAGATGCTAGTGGCAGGCATCATTGAGCCTACAGAAGAATCTGATTGGGTAAACCCAATGGTGGTGCAAGAGAAGAAGCAGAAGGATGAGATAAGGATATGCGTGGATCTCAGAAAACTGAATGACACTTGTGTGCATGATCCTTTCTCGACTCCATTCACAGATGGAGTGTTGGACAATGTAGGTGGCCAGGAATCATATTCCTTCACTAATTTGTTGTCTGGGTACTACCAAATAAAAATCATGTCGAAGGATAGGAGCAAGACAACCTTAGCGACTGAGTGGGTTTGTTTTCAATACACTGTAATGCCGTTTGGATTGAAGAATGTGCTTGCAATCTTTTCACATGTGGTTGTTGCGGCATTCAAGGAATTTATTCATAATCTCTTGGAGGTATATTTTGATGAATAGACTATATTGGTCTAATTAAGCACCACGTAGCAAGCTTGTGCTTGATGCTGGACACTTGTCGTCAATTCGTACTCAATCTTAAGAAGTGTCTATTTTGCATTCTTTTTGGGAACTTATTGGGGCATGTGGTTTACATACAAGGACTGATGGTAGACTCCGCGAAGATCACAGTGATACTGAAATTGGAAGCATAGAGGAGCATGAAACAATTGTGTGCTACTCTGGGACATACGGGATATTACAGAAAGTTTATCAAAAGCTATGCCCAGATCACCTAACCACCGGAAAAATTATTGAAGAAGGATGTCACATTCGGCTGGAATGATGACTGTAAGAAAAGATTGGATGTATTGAAAGAAAAAATGGTTTCCATGCTGATTATAGTCTTCCCATATTGGAAGAAATAGTTTCATGTACATGTCAACGCATCATGTATAGCACTAGGGGCGGTACTAACATAGGATGGCAGAGTAGGCTTGGACCATCCTATTGCGCAAGACACAAATTATCCAAAGCAGAGAAGAACTATTTTACCACTGAACATGAGGGGCTAGCTATGGTGTATGCGCTCCAGAAGTATCGACACTACTTGATAGGAGGCCATTTTAAGATGTATACAGATTCCATGTTGAAGTACTTGGTCAATAAGCCTATGTTGAGGGGGAGAATTTGCAGATGGATCTTATTATTCCAAGAGTATGATTTTGAAGTTGTTTTGAAGCCTAGACGATTAAACGCAGGACCAGACCATCTATCATGCATCAAAGCAGGGGAGGAGCCTACTAACGTAGAAGAAGGATTACCTAACACATAACTATTTGTAGTATGTGTCGCAGATGGTCATTTTGAGGATATAATACACTTCCTAACAATAGGAACTGCACTAGAAGGATACTCTATCCAACAAAAGAAGTAATTAGTGGTGCGCACGGTAGATTTCTTTGTCATTGCTGGGCATCTATACAATATAGGGATTGATGAGATATTGCAATGGTATGTACCTAAGTTTGAACGAATCAGCATCCTTGCAGATGCTCATGGGGGTGCTGCGGGAGGAAATTATGTAGGGAAAGCAACCACGTAGAAGATTCTACACGTTGGGTTGTGGTGGCTAACCCTTCATCAAGATTCAAAGCATATTGCAAGGCGTGTGATATATGTCAAAGAATGGTCACACCATCGTGGAGGGATGAATTGCCTTTGAATCCACAAATGATGTTGCAACCCTTTGAAAAGTGGGCAAGAGATTTTGTAGGACCCATCCAATCACAAGGGAAGACAGGAGCAAGGTACATTATCACTGCGATGGAGTATTTGACTCATTGGGTAGAAGTGCAGCCGATGAAGGATTGCATGAGCCTGATGGCCGTGAAGTTCCTATTTGAGCATGTACTGATGTGATTTAGATGTCCAAGGATCTTGATGAGTGATCGTGGTACGCACTTCCTGAATGAGATGATCAGTGCACTGACGGAGGAATTTTAGGCATATCACTAGAAGAGAACACCTTATCACCCACAGGCTAATGGGACAGTGGAGGCATTCAAGAAAGTGCTTGAAAATGTGCTGACCAAGGTTTGCAATGCTCAACGAAGTGATTGGGACCTATGCATACTTGCAGTATTGTGGGCTTATCGAACGACATGCAAGAAGTTGACGGGACAAACCCCTTTTAGGTTTATCTATGGTGTGGAAGCCGTAATGCCTATGGAATACATCGTGCCTAGTTTGCGCATAGTAGCGTTCATAGGTATGACAGATTGTGAAGCCTTAGAAGAGAGGCTTGCGAAGTTGGATGAGCTCAAAGAAGAAAGATTTTTGGCTGGATTTCACCAGCAGGTCCAAAAGCAGCGTGAAAAGGCATGGCATGATTGACACATCAAGTTACGCACACTTAAGGTAAATGATCTAGTTTTGTTGTATGATAGTAAGTTTGATAAATTCCTCGAAAAATTCAGGATGCACTGGTTAGGGCCTTACGCTATTAAGGAGATTACCAACAGAGGGGCGGTACAACTAGTCAAGTTAAATGGAGAACCCTTCCCAGGAAAGGTGAATGGCAGTCACTTGAAGCCATACACCGGTGGTCTAGCCATGTGACTAGATGAAAGTAGCACAGTCTTAGTGCTCCAACCAGCTAAAAGGAGGCGCGAGACTATAAACTATACTACCTAAGTTTGGGAGCTGCGTGATTAGAGGATGGTGTGAAGGAAGGATTTGTCACTGGGTCCATGACAATGCGGAGGGAGATGCACTACCCAGGGAGAAATCACACAGGTCAGCTAGAAAGTGACCGTTAAAGTCATTATTCATGAAAATATGGTAGAAGTGAGGCCAAATGGAGCGGGCAATTGGAATTTAAGATGAAATTTATGGCTTATATCCTTGAAAATTTGACGCCAATCTAGCATTAATGAAACAATTCCATATTCAGCTGTTGAGTTCTCAAATTTCTATGGACCTAGAGTTTTTTGAAGCTCTCAAATAGACTCCTACATTTGCAAGCTTACCTGAGACGTCACGAGTACTGATAGAGAGTGTTATGTCATCATCCCCAGAAGTTATCAATACACACTAAGTGGTAGAAGAGCCAGCAAAAGAGATGGAGAAATAGGTTGAAGAAGCTACCCCAGAAGTAGCTGAAATACTGGAGGAAGTCCCTACATCCCTGAGAATGCTGAGACCAAAGCCAACCCCAACCAAGGAGACCATGAAATATAAGAAGGGAAAGCAACCTTCCATCCCACTACACACGTCACCGTGACGAAACCCAACAAAGCCCACTGCCCAGGAGAAAGGCAAGGCTACAAACCTAGAGGCAAAAGAGGAGGATATCGAAGACATCCCTGTTAACACCCAGGTTGTTCCCTATGACTCCCAAGGGAATACGGCCAGGTTAACCACTAACCAAGCTTTGGAGTATAGGTCCTAGCCTACCTATAATCAGAGAGGGCTCTCTCTTTAAGTTTTAGCTCTGTTTTGTGAAGATTTTAGGCTAGTTATAAGTTTCAGTTTTTTGTTTGAGACTTTGGTTGTGAACTATTGTTGTGAGAAGGGCATGAAATGTGTGAAAGATGCTAGTCCATTGGGCATATGGAGTCAGAAATCTGAGACAGTCCTGGTGCCTGTGATGGAGAAAGTTTTACTGCAAAGTTAGATGGCTATTCTTAATATAAATTCTGATTAGTAAGTGAAACAGTGGGAAATGGAATTACGGACAATGTGATAACAATTTGAACAACAATTTCTACTTAGTAGCATACATGAATTACTAAATAGTAACTGTGAAATATTCAGGGTTTATTGGAGCAGTTAAGAATTCCAATTAAACAACTGAAGTCATAGAAAACATTTATAGTAAAGACAGATTGAGATCAGGGTGTCTCCATGGACAAATCTTGAGCTATTCTTTTTCTTTCTTCCTAGATTTAGAACAACATATGAGAGATGTGAGTTAAAAAAATAATAAAACATTAACAAAGATAGAGAACACTTATTATATTAAGCCATAGCACTAGAATCCTGTAGCATTCAATGGTTCCAAGACAACATGCATCAGTAAGACCCAATTCCTGTAAACTCCAAGCTTTGTTTTTATTATTCTTCCAGAAATTACAGCCGAGTTCTCCTTTTTTAACCAGAAACAACAACCCCTGTAAGCTTATGCGAGGGGGAATATATATAATCGGTCTTTATAAAATATCTAAACCGCTGAGTCACTTGATAAATTAAATATGCTCACCATCTTTACAAAATAGCAGATAAGGAAGTTATTGCTGCCCTAAATATAAAATAAATAGTCTTTAATTCTGTCAGAAATCTTCTTGACCTTTGGAGGCCACTGAGTCGGTTGAGCATTCTACATTAATGCTGAATGATGTGTCTTTATGCTTTGTCATGTTGTAGCTTTCTCGGCCCTGTTACCTGTAGCTGTCAGTGTTGCTTTTAGTGGCCAAATCTTCCTACTGAGTTGGCTCATTTCACTCTTCTCCAGTCATAGTGTATGCATCACATTTTCTGAACATGAAGACTTATGTTTTTTGATGAAAAAACTTTGATGAAAGCCTCCTGTTTACAGCAACAACTGTATCATTCTGGTCCACCACTCCTGTGTAGGCAATTGATGTCTCAAAATTGCATCTAAGGTTTCATCTGCCTCTGTGTATTTGTAGAAGTTTGGAGGCACTTCAAACAAATTTCTGATCTCATTCATAATAAAAAATAAGTTCTCTACTCTGTCATAGAGACTTTGCCCAGATGCTGGCCCTGTTACCTCTGAAGTACTTGATCCTTGAGTGATCTGATTGGTGGCAAATGAGTTCACCATTTTTTCATAAATATCATGTGATAGTAGTCTCCCTGCGCTGTTCAGCAAGCCATGAAGACCTCTGCCCTGTAATGCTGCAAACTTATCCATGAATCTGTTGACTTCTGTTTGCATGTCCTTGCTTCTTCTATCCAATGTTTGTACCAGGCTTTTCAATGTGAGGACCCTATTTATCAGCTAGATGGTTTCAATTCTGTTGGAGATTCTTATTGCTGCCAGCTGAGGACTTGTGTGGTTATTAAGAACGTTGATCATTCTATTGGCTATCTCAGGCATACTGCCTAGAGATGCCCTTGCTCTATGGACTTCCTTCTGTGCTTTGCCTATGAGATCCATTTACTCATGGATAGTCTCAATATACTGCCACTGATCTGTTATTTATTGGCAAATGTGGGTCCACAAAACTTTCTTGACCTCAGCCACCACTTTGTCAAGGGTGAGCTCTTTCTCCAACTCCTTTATATTCTCTTTGAGAGCTTTTATTTCTCTCCCTTTTTCAGCTACATTCTACTTGGATTTATCATATTTTTCATTCAGCTTAGCTAAATTCTCCTTGGCTTCATTTAGCTCTGTCATCTGGGCTTCTAGGATCTTGATTTCACTCATCAACTTCTACATATTAAGGCTCGCAGCCTGCTCTGAGGTTGGTGTTGGTGCTGATGTTGATGGAGTTGTCTGCCCTGTGGGAGGAGCAGTAGTCGGTGGGGTCTCCTCAAGGTTTATGATCTCTGGAGGGGGCTGAGAAGTTTGACCTCCTTCTTTCTACTGTAGGGCTGCCTGCAGTGTAGCCTCTGTCTCTTCCAGCTTCCCTTGTGTTTGCACTAGCTGTTTGTGCAGTGCTACCAGCAATGTTGCTACATCCTGGTCCTGTCTTTGCTGGGCAACCTCTTCTGTTTGAGGGTGAAGGGTTGCTGGGATTTTAATCTTCTTTCTTAGAGCTGCAAGGTCTGCATCTCTTATTTTCAGCAGCCTTTGTATAGCTTTTGGATCCTTTGGGTATTGCCCAAGCTCTATGATTATATCCTCCAAAGACCTGATCCTATTGCCTTTGGCCTGAGAGGATGCCTTCTCCAACTCAAGTTGGGCAATTGTATTGTTCAGGCTGTTTTCCAACCTATTTGCCAATAATGTTTTATCTGCCAGTGTTGAATAGACCATCTCACCCGTTTGCTTGTGAAGTTCTATTTGGTCCATAAGGTGGATGTCCATGGCAAGAACCTCAAGGTTGGTTCTTATATAGTCTGCAGCTGACTCTGGCTGCAGCATGGTTGGCATGAAATGACTCATGGTCATTTTCCCTTCTGTTATGTCATAGGCTGAAATAAGCCTCTGCTGATTGGTAGGGGCCATCTTAAGCAATTGGTTGTAGATCTAGAGCCTGAATGGCTCATTTCTCCTTTTAATATCAATGAATTATTGCTTGATGCCTGTCTCAGCTCTCCTTGTTGGAAATAATACTGAGAGGGGGGGTGAATCAATATTATCACATTAATAAAACTTTTTCATTTCCAAACTCTGATTCATATATGCTACTTGCACAACTTTTTATGATTAAGTTAATTGATCTTCAATGAGTGCAATAGAACATTATCAACCATATTATCAGTTAACAGATGCAGTAACATAGAATAGATACATGATGAAAGACTGAAGACCAAAACACTACAGACCTTGGGTTTCCCTGGGCATTTAGCTTCTTGAGAGGAACAGGGAAAGCATCGAGCTGATAAAATAAGAACAAGTGATAGATGTACCTAGTGTATTTAAACACCTTTTCCCTTTCTAGATTCATCAATTGTTCATGAATCTTATTGGCAACGTATGTAGCAAAATCATAGTGCACAACAAGAGGCATTCCAGGGGAGAATATGGACAGCATGGCCATAATGGTTTCATCAACATCCTCATATGTCCCATAACCCAGGATGTAACTTATCAAATCCACAAGCATTTTACCCAGCTCATTGAGATATTGATATGCTATAGGAAGGGTTTTACTCAGAGCTTCAAATTTTGGCTGAACAAATAACTGATTAATCTTGATGATCTAAGCACTGGACAGCTTGCCCCCTTTCTTCAGCAAGTCATTGATGGAGAGAGGAGTTAAGGGCTTTGCAGTGTCAAAGTGTAGCATCTCATTAATGGCCTCAGGGGTGATATGGAATAATACTGAGCCTGAGGGGCTGAGAACAACTCTTTGACATGGATCATAGCTGGAACGGTATTGATTTATCAAGTCTGGGAGGACATTGATTTGAGGGAGATTGTAAGTGGGCAGGTTGGAGTCCCAAATCCCTAAGATATCAGCTCCACTGAGATATTGGGCTTTTAACTCATTCAACAGGTGAATATTAAATTTGGAAGTCATGGAAGTTGAGTCTAGCATCTAGTAATCTCTATCACCCAGGGCCTTCCACTCTAGCTCTATGTGTGGGGCATTCATAGGTTGAACATTTAGGGCTACTGGTGTTTCCATGGTTAAGTAGTACCTGTGACTTGTACTAGAACTGGTTTCAATGGGCATAACAACACAGAGGGGTATTTTTGCAAAAGTAAGGCAAATTGTAAGGGAAAATGGGGTAAACTGTGGTGATAATAGTGTAAAATGCTCAAAAGAGAGTTAATTGAGCAAATGCAGGGACTAGTAGCACTATTTTCCTAGTGAATTAGTGCAGCTCAGGTTTTCAGTCCACGAATGCGCGGACAGACTGTGAATTTAGGAAAATGCGACTATATGTGGGTTCAGCAGGTGAATTTTGACCCTACAATTGAAAAGGAATGCTGGTTACTGGGGATTTGCTAGTAAATACAAGGTTCCTCACTCTTTTAATTTAGTTTTGAAGAATTATGGACATAACCAAGCGCGGAGGGGATGCTTTGGATAAATACCTGGTGAATTGCCGGCAGTGGTCACAAATGCAGGTGGGTTGGAGGCGCCAACAGTCTTCGGGTCGATTTCTGCAGGTTGGCGACAGATGGTTGTAATTTGCATGCAGAGGTGAGCAACATTCTTTTTGGAAAAAGTGAGAAAAAACACGAAATTTGGCTAAAATATGGACTTTTTGGGTTATTGGCGCGTTTTTTGGATGACATAAGCATGACGTCATCAGGTGGGGTCAGGGTCGAGTGACGTCAGCATGACATCATCGAGTGACATAGTAGCCTGTGAGTGGTCCACGTGGATTGCATAGGTGGCGGACACGTTGAAGCGCTGGTGAGCGGGGCTGCTGACAGGGCGCCGAGTCGAAGTGATATGGGCGTGACGTAGCAATGACGTGGACAGGCGGTAAAGCATAGGCACTAAGTGGTTTTCTCGGACCGCTCTGGATACGGTCACGGTATTGTCAGAGGGCGGCCTAAGAGAATATGGGGGTGACGTGTGGCAAAGGCCTGACATCACCCTCTGACAGTTTCTCGGGCGGTAAAGTTCGGTAATCGGGGCCCGTCCGATATGGATGTGGGCCGTCGGATGGGAAAGCCCAAATCCGACGGTCGATGGGTTGATGAGGTGCAAGGACCATATGGACTGCAGGGACGAATAAAATATGATTATTCTCTGAAATGCGTGCCCGACGGAACATTACAAAAAGTGGGTTTTATGGTTTTTTGCAGAGTTACGGGTTAAAATGGGATTTTTCACAGGTTTATTTACAAAGCGGGTTTAGGTTATTAATCCAAGCAAATCCCGGATTAATCCCAAGATTAATTTTCTAGCGCTCTTTGGGTCACGCTCAATGTTTTAGCGTTTGAAAACATTCAAAAACGATACATAGAGCTATAAGGCTCGGGGAAGGGGATATATAGATATTTTCGGTTTTTTGCCAAATTTTACATAGTAATAGGGGGAATAGGGGGTATAAGGAGTTAAATAGTGATAGGTTAGTAGTTAATATGAGTGAAAAGGGGTGGATGAGGGGGGTAAAATACTAAGTTATTATATGAAATCAACTTAGTTTTTTAGGAAGTAGATCAAAATGAAAATAATTTTTACACAAGAAATGTGGCTCTTAAAGAAACAAGAACCAACAAAAGACTTTGACTTCTTTCATGAACATAGGTGGCATAGTGATGTTAGCCATGAATATGATGGGGGTAATTTGGAAGTTAGACATGCTTCATTAAGTTGCTGTAAGACTGCTGAAATAGGAAATCTACACTGGCACCATGTTTTTACCTTTGCTTAGGCCAGTGAGATGCCATAAACCATGCTTTCTGCAACCCCATCTACCTACCCACTCTATTTCCTAGCATTTTTTGTTACTCCAAGGAGGGTGCACTTAGACTTGCAAACTCTTCTGTGCCTTTTCTTTTCCTTTGGATTTTTCTTTTTATTTTCTATCTAAAACTACCCTTATTGCTTCCAAGGCCCCAGATTAAGCAGTTGGGAACCTTCATTCTCTACCTATTTACTTTACCTACCAAGATTGAGTTGTTTGGACAGATTTCTTTCTCTAATCTACTACAAAAACTTGAAACATGGCATGGCCCAGCTTAGGCTGATGGATCACCCATTCAGAAGTAGGGCAACATCAACCAAATGTAAGTATATTTCTTCCACAATAATATGAGATCTTTGTATCACCAAAGTAGATCATATTGGCACTTCCCCTGCCAATCATGAAAAATGAAACCTATTAGTATAGGTAGCTAACAGTGGCTCCACTTGGGGATGGTTTTTCTTTTTGAAAGACCAAGAACAGCAGGTCAGAATGCCTTGGCCCTTGACTCCTTCTACCAAACTTGAAAACTTTCTCTTTGTACTTCAAAACTGGAGGCTATCGCCTCTGTGGAACTTCTGGAATATAAAGCCTTTTTTTCTGCTTATTTACATCAACTTTTAAATTGAACTATTTGTATGCCCAAAGAAAATATATACAACTGATTATGTACAATAGGAAAGACCCTGCTATATACATGGAAAGTAGTCAAAATAGTGCTTCAACATCCTGCCATTCACAGGACCTTCATTTAAGTCAGTTTCATCCAGATTTTTTAGGAAGTAAGTGTTGTTTCCTTGCACTGCTTGGATAATGAATGCTCCTCTCCAAAGATAATCAAATTTTCCATGTTTTCCTTTATCTTCCCTTCTTGAATCCCACTTGAGGACTTTGTCACCTATGCTAAAATCTTCAGCCTTAGTCCTTCTATCAAAAGCTTTCTTTAACTTTTCTTGTAGAACTTGTACTCTGCTATAAACTTGGTCTCTAGTTTGCTGCAAACATGTTATTTGATTGATCCTTCTTTGCATGTCATTGGGTTCAGCTTGACTTTCTTGAAGTAGTTTCATAACATGAACCCCTAGTGATGAACGAAATTTGGCTTCTAATCCATAGACTAACTCATATGGGCTGACCCCAATGGATCTCTTGGTTGTTATTCTATCTGCCCATAAGGCATTCACAAGCTTCTTATGCCAATTCTTCTTATTTTCTTCCAACACCTTCTTTATGATGTTTACAAGGATTTTATTTGATGATTCAGCTAGGCCATTCCCTTGAGGGTAGTATGCAGTGGAATGGCCCAAAGTAATATGAAATTTGTGGCAGAAGTTCACCATCTTCTTGGATCTAAAAGCAGCAGCATTGTCTGTTATTATCTTGTTGGGGCAACCAAATCTAGACAATATGTTATTCTCCAAAAACTGAATGATTATTGAATCATTTTCCTGTCTACATGGGATGGCCTCAATCCATTTGGTGAAGTAGTCTGTGGCTGTGAGGATTCATCTATGTTGGCCTGAAGATGAGGGATGAATGTCCCCAATGAAATCCAAGCTCCATTGTTGAAAAGGTCTCTCTGTTGCAATAGGCCTCAAAGGGAGTGGTAGTACTTTTCTCTTTCCCTCAAATATTTGACATTTATGGCATGAGGTTGTGAGATTTTTAACATCAGGGAACAAAGTGGGCCAATAGTAACCAGCCCTCAGTATTTTATCCACAGTGGACTTCCAATACAAGTGTCCACCACAATCACATGCATGAAATTCTTCCATGACATTGTTAGCCTCATTCTCAATTAAGTAGTTTAGCAATATACACTCATGGTTTTTCCAAAGAAAATTGCCATCCATGACACAAAATCTTGAGGCTTTCATTTTTAGGAACCTACATTTAGTTCTGGACAATCCTGGGGGAGCACACAGGTTTTGCAATATATAACAGATATTATAATACCACAGAGATTGTTCAAAGGCTACATTGATATTTGGAGTCGCCAGCTCCGGTTCACTGTCCAGTTGGTTGATGTCCAAGGCTTGGAAATTTATTTCAGACATTAATTTGGCCAAAACTTGCCCTTTTATCAGTTTTGTAGGTTTTATTTCAATGTCAAATTCTAAAATATTGGCAATCCATTTTCCTCTTCTGCCCTCTAAGTTCTCTTGAGTAAGTATGTCTTTCACAATGGGACTTGGTACATAAGCTATAACATGGGAGTATAGGATGTAAATTCTAAAGTCTTTGATGGCTTTGACCAAGGCATATGCTTGCTTTTCCATAATCTGATATTTCAGGGGAGCATCTATGAGAGCTCTACTAAAGAAAGCAATAGGTCTCTCATTTCCTTAGTCATCTTTCTGCAACAAGACAACAGCAATAGTATGCTGGGAAGCAAAAGAGAAAATGATAAACTCTTTATCAAATTGAGGATTTGTTAAGACTGGAGTTTGGGTAAGGGCCAATTTTATTCCTTCAAAAGCTTGATTTGCTTCTACCGTCCATTTTACTTTTGAATCCTTTTTTAGCATGTTACTTAGTAATCTGCTCAATTCCGCCAAATTTGGGATAAATCTCCTTAGGAAGTTGATCTTCCCCAGGAATGCTTGTAATTCTTTGATGTTTCTTGGGTGGGGCATTTGCAAGATGGCCTGTATTCTGCCTGGGTCAATCCTAATGCCATCCTTTGAAATAATATGACCCAATAACTTTCCTTCTTCCAAACCAAACAAGGATTTCTTGGGATTTAAGGAAATTCCATATTTCCTACAAGTTGTGAATATTTGCCTTAGATGTTTCAAATGTTCTTGGTCAGATTTTGAAAAAGGAGTGAGGTCATCTAAGTAAATGACAAGGAAAACACGCATTTCTTTGGAAAAGGAAATATCCATTGCCCTTTGAAAGGTAGCTCCGGCATTTTTCAACCCAAAAGGCATTTTGACATATTTGAAGGTTCCCCATGGGGTTGTAAATGTTGTTTTGTCCTGATCATCAGGGTGAACGAGGATCTGGTTGAAACCTGAGAATCCATCAAGTAAAGAAATTCTTGAGGCCCCCACTACTCTTTGCAAGATGTGATCCATCTTGGGTAAGGGGTAATTATCTTTTAGGGACACTTGATTCAAGTTCCTTAGATCAACAAAAAGCCTTATTTCACCAGTTTTCTTTCTTGTAGGGAGCAAATTTGAAATCCAGACTGAAAATCTGATTGGTGCTATGATGCCAGCTTTAAACATTTCGTGTACCTCTTTTTCAATTGAAGGGAGAAGCATAGGATTAATTCTCCTCAATTTCTGTTTAAAGGGTTTTTTATTGGGCTTGAGAGGGATAGTGTGTTGAATGACCGAGGTGTCATAGGACTTTAAATCCTCATAGCTCCATGCAAAGACATCTTGGAATTCTTTAAAGAGGTCAATGTATTTAGGCTTTTGATCAGGTGGTAAAGATGCAGACAATTTAATTATCTTGGGCTTTTCAACAGTTCCAATGTTGCACTCTTCAATGGCAGCATTAAGGGGCTACAATTTTGGTTTTCTAGAGACATCATTTGAGTCAAAAATGTCCTCCAATGGAGCTAGCCCTGTTGGAAGAAAAATGTCTTTCAATTGTATAACTTCAGCTTCAGCATCAACTATTTCCTCAAAATCAAATTGTTCAAGTTCTTGTATTTTCTCCTGGTCAAAGTTTGTTGGACAAAGCATTTGATTTGCTATTTCAAGTGAGATATTTGTTTGGTGTTGTTCACCTGTTATTTTTGAATCACTTGCAACCTCTGTATGAATGTTTAGTCCTGAAAATTCTTGCTCCAAAGTCAAGAAATTGTTTATTTGTGTATCATCCTCAAACACTTGCCAATCCTTGACATTGTTTGGGACAGAAGGTCTGCATTTTATCTCAGTTGTAAAGTAGTGCTGGGGTTCAAAAGGTAGTTTACAAGTGCTTGCAAATGTAGCCAAACTATGAGCATGAAGATTATGGGTTCTAGGAATTTTGGTAATTTGAAATTCAGTGAAGGAATTTAGTATTTCAGTAGCAGTAGCCCTATAAGATCTCAGTCTTTTGTCATTAGTGACAAAATTTCACTTTACTTGTTGGATAATTAGGTCTGAGTCTCCTAGGATTGAAACTTTTATGGCCTGTAAGGACTTTACTAGCTTAAGGCCTAGTAAGAGAGCTTCATATTCAGCCATATTGTTGGTGCACCTAAAATTTAACCTATAGGCTCGGCCCTCTGCATGATTGTTTTATTTGTTATGTATCCAAACCCCTGCCCCTACCCCAAATTTGTTGACTGACCCATCGAATTCAAGAAACCAGAGGACTTCTTGATTAAGGGAAGAATTGTCAACTATAGTGGGACTTGGCATCAACAACTTGAGATCTTAGCTTACATTTGGTTTGTCTTTTCAAAAGTTTTGTTTATTGACTCCTCAACCAATATTTCTAGAACAACAGTTTCTTCATTTATATGCTGATCTTGTTTAAGTGTCTAGATTTCTTCATCACTTGTGGCACCTGTATTATCATTGAAGAGAATATAGGAGTATATGTCAGAATGAACAACATATATGGGAAAGTTTTGAGGCTTGTCTTCACTGCTGACCATGTATTTCATAATGACTCTCTATATAGCCTCTTAGGTTGACCGAAGACTGAAATGGTGGCATATGACATGTCTAATTGTAGGGAACCTTGGAGTTTAGCCCCCCATGATCTTGATAACAACATTCCATATTTGGGTGGGATATCAGCAACTACAACATCCATTAGAATTGTTTTATTTGGGTACTGGACAAGTGACACACATAGATCTTTTATTAAGCCTAAACATTTAACTTGGCTGGAGTCAAATGAAAATAGGTCCTTATAAGGTCTTGTAATGTCTAGGTTGAGCCTCTCCATCACTAATTTAGGCATAAGGTTATGAGAGGCGCCTGAATCAAACATTGCATTATGTAGTATCTTATCATGAACATGCAAGCTGACATAGAAAGGTAAGATCCCTGTAACTGCTGTCTTCCCATCAACCTCTAGACCAAAAAGCAATTTTGGGGTGTCATCCAACACATTGACACTATCTTTATTATGAGTAAGTTGAAGGGACTTCTTGATTTGTTTCTTGTAAATGTCATGCTTGGCTAGTTCTGAAAGAGGAATAGCTATCTTCAATTTGCCAGTTTCAGCTTCTAAGTCAAAGGGTCTTTCAGATTGGATCTTGGTATTGTGGGTGACAACCTTTTCCTTTTTCATTAAGTTTTCTTCTTGATTCTTATCTTGATCTTGAGGCTTGTCCTTTTTACTCATCTCTTGAGGAGTATTACTTGGATTAGGCTGCAAAGGTGATGTAGCCATTGGTTGTTGTTTTGAGGGAAATGGTTTAGTAACTTCTTCAACGGTTACTTCATTTGTAACTGAATCAGTTGTGTCATGTGGCTTTGTGACTATGGCTCTTTTGGGCTGCAGGCTATCCTTTGTTTTTCCAGGCTATGTTACATTTACAGTTCTGCTTCTTAGCTTGTATTTCTTATGCACTTCATAAACAGCTGTGTGATAACCTTGTTTAAAGTCAAATGACTCACCTGACTTGATTTGGAACTGCTTAATGTCGTCATCCTTATGATCTTCTTGACTCAGAAAAACTTGTTGCTCATCATTCAGGCCCATTAGGTTAATGTGGGTGTCATCTACTTGCTCATTTGAAGTGGATGCTTCAGTATAGTTTTCCTGGAACGAAGGTCTTATCTCTGAATCAGAACTGGCCTTGCCAACGTTTGGGTTTTGATTTCTCCTAAAATTAGGATTCCTGATAGGGTTATTTTGTGGTGCTTCCCATGATGACTTTCTCTCAATTGATTCTACTCTATCACCCAACCTCTTCATACTAGTAAGTATTGCATCCAGTTTCTGATCAAAGGCTGAGGGTTCTTCTTTGAAGGTTGTTCTCTTTTCCAATCTTGCCTTGTTTCTCTTGGCAATTAGGTTAGCCTCTACTGTGACAACAATGTTTTGGGCATCTTCAAGGGTTTCAGGGGCTCTTTCCTTTAACTGATATGCCATATCAGGGTCAAAACCATCAGGAAATTTGTACAAAGCTAAATCAGGAGGAGGTCTTAAATTCTGTGGTATTGCGTTATATACATTGTTGAATCTTGCACAATACTCCAAAACGGTCTCTTGAGGACCTCGTTTGATTGTATCATATTCACCCAGTATGTGCAAGGGATCTTTCTTTTTTTCCCATCTGTTAGTAAAGGCTTGATAAAGCTCATCAGGAGTTGTTATGGTATTTACAGCAAGTGATCTAAACTAGGTTCTTACATCACCTGTCAGGCTCTGAACAAAAATTCTCATTCTCACACTGTCATCATCTATTTCATAGTTCTCAAAATGATCTTGCATCCTTTTGGCATGCTGAATAGCTGTGAAAGGGCTAGTGGAGTCAAAATATGAGATTTTGGACTGGTAGTCATGAGGTAGAGCTGCAGCATTAGCAGGTGACTGCAGGGGCGCATATTTATTAGCCATATTTGCAGGGTTTATAAGATTAACAGGGATAAACGGGACAACAGGAACGATTGGTACAACATGGGTAATAGGTATGGTAGAAACTAAAGTGTTTGTCAAGGGAATATGTGCAGTGGATGAAGGTGTGAAAGGAGGGCTTTGAGATGTAGATGGTGAACTAGGGGAACTAGGGGTAGACCGGAATAGAACCTTAATTGGAGTAGGAATAGGGTTAGGGTAAACTGTCTCAGGACTCAAATCAGTAGGATTTTCCTGCCCTTGCTGCTTCCTAATGATTTTAGGGATTGTGTTAGGTTTTTCAAAAACAGTTGGTGGATTGGGGTCAGGATTTGACCTTGTATACCGTGGATTCTTCTTGGGAGCCAGCTTCTGAACTTGTTTTTGAGTATTTTTTTTTAATTTTCTTGTATCTGCAAGGACCAGACAAGATTTTGGAATGGCTGTGTATATCCCAAAGCTAGCATGAAGATTGACTGAAGCAGCTTTTATCTAATCTTGTTAATGTAAAACAGAAAGCGTTTTGAAGGCTTCCTGGCTGACATTCAGGCTTCACCTGTAGCTTTAGGAAATATACAGCAATTAGAAAATCCTGACGAATTCCCTAGTGAGTCACCATTTATGTTAAGACCCAGGTTGTTCCCTATGACTCCCAAGGGAATACGGATGGGGTAACCACTAACCAAGCTTTGGAGTATAGGTCCTAGCCTACCTATAATCAGAGAGGGCTCTCTCTTTAAATTTTAGCTCTCTTTTGTGAAGATTTTAGGCTAGCTATAAGTTTCATTTTTTTGTCTGAGGCTTTGGTTGTGAATTTTTGTTGTGAGAAGGGCATGAAATGTGTGAAAGATTCTAGTCCATTGGGCATATGGAGTCAGAAATCTGAGACAGTCCTGGTGCCTGTGATGGAGAAAGTTTTACTGCAAGGCTAGATGGCTATTCTTAATATAAATTCTGATTACTGAGTGAAACAATGGGAAATGGAATTACAGACAGTGTGATAACAATTTGAACAACAATTTCTACTTAGTAGCATACATGAATTACAAAATAGTAACTGTGAAATATTCAGACTTTATTGGAGCAGTTAAGAATTCCAATTAAACAGCTGAAGTCATAGAAAACATTTATAGTAAAGACAGATTGAGATCAGGGTGTCTCCATGGAAAATCCTGAGCTATTATTTTTCTTTCTTCCTAGATTTAGAACAACATATGTGAGATGTGAGTTAAACAAACAATAAAACATTAACAGAGATAGAGAACACCTATTATATTAAGCCATAGCACTAGAATCCTGAAGCATTCAATGGTTCCAAGACATCATGCATCAGTAAGACCCAATTCCTATAAACTCCAAGCTTTGTTTATATCATTCTTCTAGAAATTACAGCCGAGTTCTCCTTTCTAACAAGAAAACAACAACCCCCTACAAGCTTATGCGAGGGGGAATATATACAATCGGGTTTTCCAAAATATCTAACTGCTGAGTTACTTGATAAATTAAATATGCTCACCAACTTTACAAAATAGCAGATAAGGAAGTTATTGTTGCCTTAAATATAAAATAAATAGTCTTTAAGTCTGTCAGAAATCTTCTTGACCTTTGGAGGCCACTGAGTTGGTTGAGCGTTCTGCATTAATGCTGAATGATGTGTCTTTATGCTTTGTCATGCTGTAGCTTTCTCGGCCCTGTTACATAGCTGTCAGTGTTGATTTTAGTGGCCGAATCTTCCTGCTGAGTTGGATCATTCCACTCTTCTCCAGTCATAGTGTATGCATCACATTTTCTGAACATGATGACTTATGTTTTTTGATGACAAAACTTTGATGAAAGCCTCTTGTTTATATCAACAACTGTATCATTCTGGTCCACCACTCCTGTGTAGGAAATTGATGTCTCAAAATTGCATCTAAGGTTTCATCTGCCTCTGTGTATTTTTAGAAGTTTGGAGGCACTTCAAACAAATGTTTGATCTCATTCGTAATAAAAAATAAGTTCTCTACTCTGTCATAGAGACTTTGCCCAGATGTTGGCCATGTTACCTCTGAAGTACTTGATCCTTGAGTGATCTGATTGGTGGCAAATGTGTTCACCCTTTTTGCATAAATATCATGTGATAGTAGTCTCCCTCCGCTGTTCAGCAAGCCAGGAAGACCTCTGCCCTGTAATGCTGCAAACTTATCCATGAATCTGTTGACTTCGGTTTGCATGTCCTGGCTTCTTCTATCCAATGTGTGTACCAGGCTTTTCAATGTGAGGACCCTCTTTATCAGCTAGATGGTTTCAGTTCTGTTGGAGATTCCTATTGCTACCAGCTGAGGACCTGTGCAGTTATTAAGAACGTTGATCATTCTGTTGGCTATCTAAGGCATACTGACTAGAGATGCCCTTGCTCTATGGACTTCCTTCTGTGCTTTGCCTATGAGCTCCATTTGCTCATGGATAGTCTCAATATACTACCACTAATCTGTTATTGATTGGCCAATGTGGGTCCACAAAACTGTCCTGACCTCAGCCACCACTTTGTCAAGGGTGAGCTCTTTCTCCAACTCCTTTATCTTCTCTTTGAGAGCTTTTATTTCTCTCCCTTTTTCAGCTATATTCTGCTTGGATTTATCATATTTTTCATTCAGCTTAGCTAAATTATCCTTGGCTCCATTTAGCTATCTCATCTAGGCTTCTAGGATCTTGATTTCACTCATCAACTTCTGCATATCAAGGCCCGGAGCCTGCTCTGAGGTAGGTGCTGGTGCTAATGTTGATGGAGCTGTCTGCCCTGTGGGAGGAGCAGTAGTCTGTGGGGGCTCCTCAAGATTTATGATCTCTGGAGGGGGCTGAGAAGTTTGACCTCCTTCTTTCTGCTGTAGGGCTGCCTGCAGTGCAGCCTCTATCTCTTCCAGCTTCCCTTGTGTTTGCACTAGCTGCTTGTGCAGTCCTACCAGCAATGTTGCTACATCCTGGTCCTCTCTTTGCTGGGAAACCTCTTCTGTTTGAGGGTGAAGGGTTGCTCGGATTTTAATCATCTTTCTTAGAGCTGCAAGGTCTACATATCTTATTTTCAGCAGCATTTGTATAGCTTTTGGATCCTTTGGGTCATGCCCAAGCTCTATGATTATATCCTCCAAAGACCTGATCCTGTTGTCTTTGGCCTGAGAGGATGCCTTCTCCAACTCAAGTTGGGCAGCTGTATTGTTCAGGCTGTTTTCCAACCTATTTGCCAATAAGGTTTTATCTGCCAGTGTTGAATAGACCATCTCACCCGTTTGCTTGTGAAGTTCTATTTGGTCCATAGGGTGGATGTCCTTGGAAAAAACCTCAAGGTTGGTTCTTATATAGTCTGCAGCTAACTGTGGCTGAAACATGGTGGGCATGAAATGAATCATCGTCATTTTCCCTTCTGTTATGTCACAGGCTGACATAAGCCTCTGCTGATTGGTAGGGGCCATCTTAAGCAACTCATTGTAGATCTGGAGACTGAGTGGCTCATTTCTCCTTTTAATATCAATGAATTGTTGCTTGATGCCTGTCTCAGCTCTCCTTTGCTAACTTGAGGAGCTGACCTCTCCTCCAAGGGTTCTTTCTTGTTCCTGCTGAAAGGAACTAGCAGATGCCTCCATGCTCGGTGGGCCCATGCCCAATGATTTCCCAATAGAATTTCTCCCTCAGAGAGGGGATTCAATCTCTGCCTTTTCTCCCCTTGATTTGTGGATGTGGTGAGGGGAGTCTCCTGCTCTCTATCCCTCTTCTTTCCCTTTTACTCTTTCTGTGGAGTTTGCAACACAGAGGCCTCCACTGTCTTTTCTTGCCTAGGAGGCACATTCTCTTGAGCCTGTTGCTCAGTAGATATTGGGGCTTCAGATGTTTGTTCTTGCTGTATTGGCTGCCCCTCTTTTTTTTGTTCTACTTGCTGTTCTGCTTGTTGTTCTGCCATAGGAGGTGGCTGTTCCTACTCCATCTGCTTCCCTTTATCCTTGCTTGATTCCTGTTGAACAGTTCCGGCTGCTTGCTGCTGGGCTGTAGAAGATGAGGCAGCTGCTCCAAGTTGCCTTTGATAGGAAGAGGAAACCTACCCACAAGTTTCCAAGTCAGCCTATTTCTCAATATTCTTGCTTCTCTTTGTAGCATTTGCTCTCTACCAATTGGCTCTTCTAGAGTGCCCTCTTTCCAGCTTAAAGAATTGGCATACTGCTCAATATGAGGCAGTCTCACGTGAGCATAGCCACCCAATTTGTATTTTACCCTCCTGAGGGAAATGAAATGATTAGGGTCATAAGGCACCCATTGGAAACTGGTTTGCAATTTGAGGGTCTCTAGGATCAAATCAGCTTCCTTCCATACTTCCTCCCTTTTGTTGTATAGAAATGGGCCTAGCTGATTCCTCACTTTTAGTTGCACCTTCTTGTTTTTACTGTGGAAATGGACAAAGTCCGCATTTCCAAACTGCCTAAAATACTCTAAGGCAAAAAGTCTCATAGGGACATATCTTGGCAGCCTATAAGGGTTCAACTCACAGCCATATATTCTGATTACTATATGGTGTTGGTAAAAGTACCAATCACAAATCCTGTAGGCCTTTGAGAGGTGAAGAATCCTTTGCATCTCATCTGTCAATCTGGGAGGAGGGACACCCAATAACAAGGTCATAGATGGATGGATAAAAAGGTCTATGAATTCACAATAGCTGTAAGGTGAATAAGATACATGATGAAACACTGAAGACCAAAACACTACAGACCTTGGGTTTCCTGGGCATTTAGCTTCTTGAGAGGAACAGGGAAAGCATCAAGCTGATAAAATAAGAATAAGTGATAGATATACCTAGTGTATTTAAACACCTTTTCCCTTTCTAGATTCATCAATTGTTCATGAATCTTATTGGAAACGTATGTAGCAAAATCATAGTGCACAACAGGAGGCATTCCAGGGGAGAATATGGACAGCATGGCCATAATGGTTTCATCAACATCCTCATATATCCCATAACCCAGGATGTAACTCATCAAATCCACAAGCATTTTGCCCAGCTCATTGAGATATTGATATGCTATAGGAAGGGTGCTACTCAGAGCTTCAAATTTTGGCTGAACAAACAACTGATTAATCTTGATAATCTGAGCACTGGACAGCTTGCCCCCTTTCTTCAGCAAGTCATTGATGGAGAGAGGAGTTAGGGGCTTTGCAGTGTGAAAGTGTAGCATCTCATTAATGGCCTCAGGGGTGATATGGAACAATATTGAGCCTGAGGGGCTGAGAACAGCTCTTTGACATGGATCATAGCTAGAACGACATTGATTTATAAAGTCTGGGAGGACATTGACTTGAGGGAGATTGTAAGTGGGCAGGTTGGAGTCCCAAATCCCTAAGATATCAGCTCCACTGAGATATTGGTCTTTTAACTCATTCAGTAGGTGAATATTAAATTTGGAAGTCATGGCAGTTGAGTCTAGCATCTAGTAATCTCTATCACCCAGGGCCTTCCACTCTAGCTCTCTGTGTGGGGCATTCAAAGGTTGAACATTCAGGGCTACTGGTGTTTCCATGGTTAAGTAGTACTTGTGACTTGTACTAGAACTGGTTTCAGTGGGAAGAACAACACAGAGGGGTATTTTTGCAAAAGTAAGGAAAATTGTAAGGGAAAATGGGGTAAACTGTGGTGATAATAGTGTAAAATGCTCAAAAAGAGAGTTAATTGAGCAAATGCAGGGACTAGTAGCACTGTTTTCCTGGTGAATTAGTGCAGCTCAGGTTTTCAGTCCACGAATGCGCAGACAGACTGTGAATTTAGGCAAATGCGACTATATGTGGGTTCAGCAAGAGAATTTCGACCCTACAACTGAAAAGGAATGCTGGTTACTGGGGATTTACTAGTAAATACAAGGTTCCTCACTCTTTTAATTCAATTTTGGAGAATTATGGACATAACCAAGCGCGGAGGGGATGCTTTGGATAAATACCTGGTGAATTGCCGGCAGTGGTCACAAATGCAGGTGGGTTGAAGGCGCCAACACTCTTCGGTTCGATTTCTGCAGGTTGGCGACAGATGGTCGTAATTTGCATGCAGAGGTGAGCAACAGTCTTTTTGGCAAAAGTGAGAAAAAACACAAAATTTGGCTAAAATATGGACTTTTTCGGTTATTGGCACGTTTTTTGGATGACGTCAGCATGACGTCATCAGGTGGGGTCAGGGTCGGGTGACGTCATCGAGTGACATGGCAGCCTGTGAGTGGTCCACGGGGATTACATAGGTGGCGGACACATCAGAGCGCTGGCGGGCGGGGGTGCTGATAGGGCGCCGAGTCGAAGTGACATGGGCATGACGTAACAATGACGTGGGCAGGCGGTAAAGCACAGGCGGTAAGTGGTTTTCTCGGATCGCTCTGGATATGGTCACGGTATTGTCAGAGGGTAGACTAAGAGAATATGGGGGTGACGCATGGCAGAGGCCTGACGTCACCCTCTGACAGTTTCTCGGGCGGTAAAGTTTGGTGATCGGGGCCCGTCCGATATGGATGTGGGCTATCGGATGGGAAAGCCGAGATCCGACGGTCGATGGGTTGATGAGGTGCAAGGACCATACGGACTGCGGGGATGAATAAAATATGATTATTCTCTGAAATGCGTGCCCGGTGGAACATTATAAAAAGTGGGTTTTTATGGTTTTTTGCAGAGTTACGGGTTAAAATGGGATTTTTCACAGGTTTATTTACAAAGCGGGTTTAGGTTATTAATCCAAGCAAATCCCGAATTAATCCAAAGATTAATTTTCCAGCACTCTTTGGGTCGTGCTCAATGTTTTAGCGTTTGAAAACATTCAAAAATGATACATAGAGCTATAAGGCTCGGGGAAGGGGATATATAGATATTTTGGGTTTTTTGCCAAATTTTACATAGTAATAGGGGGAATAGGGGGTATAAGGATTTAAATAGTGATAGGTTAGTAGTTAATATGAGTGAAAAGGGGTGGATGAGGGGGGTAAAATACTAAGCTTTTATATGAAATCAACTTAGTCTTTTAGGAAGTAGATCAAAATGAAAAGAATTTTTACACAAAGAAATGTGGCTCTTAAAGAAACAAGAACCAACAAAAGACTTTGACTTCTTTCATTAACATAGGTGGCATAGGGATGTTAGCCATGAGTGTGATGGGGGTAGTCTGGAAGTTAGACATGCTTCATTAAGTTGCTGTAAGACTGCTGAAATAGGAAATTTACACTGGCACCATGTTTTTACCTTTGCTTAGGCCAGTGAGATGCCATAAACCATGCTTTCTACAACCCCATCTACCTACCCACTCTATTTCCTAGCATTTTTTGTTACTCCAAGGAGGGTGCACTTAGACTTGCAAACCCTTCTATGCCTTTTCTTTTCCTTTGGCTTTTTCTTTTGATTTTCTATCTAAAACTACCCTTATTGCTTCCAAGGCCCCAGATTAAGCAGTTGGGAACCTTCATTCTCTACCTATTTACTTTACCTGCCAAGATTGAGCTGTTTGGACAGATTTCTTTCTCTAATCTACTACAAAAAATTGAAACATGGCATGACCTAGCTTAGGCTGATGGATCACCCATTCAGAAGTAGGGCAACATCAACCAAATGTAAGTATATTTCTTCCACAAGAATATGAGATCTTTTGTATCACCAAAGTAGATCATATTGGCACTTCCCCTGCCAATCATGAAAAATGAAACCTATTGGTATAGGTAGCTAACAAAAGTTGTACTAGGAGTTTAATGATTACAATATTTTTGGATAAGATCTTTTAAATTTTAATATATTTTCCTAAAATTTTCCTAGAAGTAAAGAAAATTGAATTAAGGGGTATCACAAGGAAACCTAGCAAGATAATTATATCTAATGGCATGGAAAATATTTTGAAGAAGGATCAATGGGGCCTAATTTCACAATTATGTTCACTAGATATTAAATCTCTAATTCGTTTGTTTCTCCATATGTCGAAAGAGTCCTTCACAATCATTCCAAGGTATTTGAGACACTGAAATTCCACCCACCTATTTATGATGATGTTCATGTTATTCACTTTATTTCATATGTTTTCCTCCAAACATTAGAACTTACAAATATCCTTATGCCACAAAGAGTTAAACTGAATGTATGGTTGTGGAAAGGCTATAGGCAGGAATAACTGAAATAGCCAAAGTTATTTCTCTTATCCAATGGTATTGGTGCATAACAAGGATGAATCATTGTGTATGTGTACAAATTATATAGAGATCAACAAGATCACTATTAGTGTAATTCATCCTCCCACATTTACCAAATTTTACAAGGTCTCTAGGGTAAACATGAGATGTGTGTGACTATTATATGACTTGATCTCCAAGTTCCAATTATTGAAGTGCGGCCTACAAACTAGAACACATACTACCATTGCTCATAGACACTAGATCACTTGGAAACCTAACAACCACCTTTGTTGATCAATTCGTGGGTTGTGACTCATTTTTACCATCTTGATCACCCAAGAACAACCTTAACACACTGTGCATGTGGTTATGAGGCTCCATCTACACCCATAAGCTTTCCTCCATGCAATTATAAAAAAAAAAAAAAACTTTTGTTTTTTGACAACGATTGCAATATTTGTGCCACGTTTTTGGGGTTGGACTTTAGGCCAATACCCATAAGTGCCCAAAACTTCTATAAACATGTCTAAGATGATGACAAGTGTAAACAATCAAAACTCAAGAAATATCTTGACCAATACATGCCTAATACATTATGGCTATTTCATAAAGTAGAGACTAAACAAAGAAGCTACATGTCATTAATGCATATCTTATCATAAACTTTTGAAATTCATTTGAAAATCACCAAGAAGCCTCAATGATCTCTCATGTTAGCTACAACAACACTTGTTAGCCCATGCATTCATTAGCCAATCCATAACTTATCAAATCATAAACAAGATCCATAACAAAGCACATGATATAAGCATGCATATAACCAACATATAACCATAACAAAATCCATGAAAAACTATCCATAAGACAAACATATTAACTATTATCTATTCTCATTGATCACTATAAGGAAAATAACTCATATTAACATATGCAAATTCCAACCAAGTTAGGAAATTCCACATACAACCTGACCATAAATTGGGTTGAAACAAATATCTCTTTAATCTAGTTATCCCTATACTATATTCGAAGAATGAATGTGTGATCATATGGGTTGAACCAAAATAGAACCAACTATCACTTCCAAAGGTAAAGCTACACCAAACCTCAACCAAAGTCATTTCACCTAATCGGTCCAGAAATCACTAATACTGAACTAGATTGATTTCTTCCCAAGTTGTCTATGGATTTAGGGACCCAAGATATTATAGGGCTCTAGAGAACTACCATCTGAACCCAAATCCTTGAGAGAACCAAGTTTTTCCATGGCTCCAGAGGTTCTATCACAACTCGTACCCATAATGAACCTCAAAAGCAATCACAAAACCCAAATGGCGAACCCACTACATCATGGATTTCTAGGAAATTGCAAGGTAGGCCTAAAACCACTATCAATCTAGGAAAAACTCCATGAAAATGATAAGAAATAACCAAAGCACCACATGAATGTACCATACATAGAAATATCAACAAGGAATCCACACATGCGACTTGTTACCTACAATGTGATTATGTCGTAGTTGTTGATCCATCTTTCTCCTTACGTTCCCTTTCTTTCCATTTCTTACCCTTGCTTTCCTTTCGTTTCTTTCTACAAATCCAAGTGAATTATAGGATATTCCAAGAATGATCTAAGTGTACAAGAGTGTATGAGAGAATGAAAAATAGCTAAACTCAAAACTTACAGAAATTTGTACTACCCAATGTTGTGAACTATTTATCTTCTACCATTTTATTATTGATGTCTCCTTTTTCTTTCATTTTCATTTGTTTTCTCTCTAATTTCCTTTCCATGTATATTCGTGTCTCTTCACCTTCCTTTTCTCCTATTTTGTTTTCGTTTTCATATTAAATGCCAATTATTTCCTCTTCGCATCTACCGATGGCTTTGTTAATTTCCATAGCCTATAATAAACCACAAGCGATACCCACTATGTTGTTTGTCTACCATTAAGCTTGGAATACATGTCCCATGACCTTTGTTTTATTTTATTTACATGGAAAAGAAGCCAAGGGCTATTATAAACAACTCTCCTTTGGGGGAATGTCGTCCTTGGTGTTCTATGATGATTTTGACTAAAAAAACATACTTTTTATGGAGCTTTATAAAACAACTCATTGCAATATTTACAATAATACCAAATGTCTCAAAAGATCACCATTGTAAGGCTTATTGGAGATTTATAACATAGTTCATTGTGTTATTTATGATACAAAATCAACTATATATATATATATATATATATATATATATATATATATATATATATATATATATATATTATATATATATATATATATATATATATATATAGATATATATATATAACTAAAACACATGCACCAAACACATCTACTCAACCGAAAAATAAGAAAGGATACAATGCATGCATATCATTGACCATCTCCCATGTAGATTCATCAAGCCCGAAGTGCTTCCACTGCACTTTAAGATGAACTATTGCTTAGTTTCAGAGCATGAGTCCACTGCAATATGCATTATAACTCTAACTAGAACTCTCCCTCTACTTTTGCTTGTAATATAGACCATTTAATCACATGATAAAAATCCTACACATATCTCTTAAGAAATGAAACACGGTAAACTTCATGTACTTTCACTCTTGGTGATAGTGAAAGTATTTAGGCCACTATCCCAATCCTCTCAAGGATCTCAAAAGGACCATAGTTTAAAGGATCCAACTTGTCAAATGACCCAATATTTAAGGAGTTTCTCTCGGGCTTGATGCAAAATTATACATGCTCCTCAACTTGAAACTACTTGAATGCTCTATGTTGTTCTACATAACTCTCTTGCCTATCCTATGTTTCCTTTAAGTTGCATTTTATAACCTACATCTCCTACTCCATCTCGTCAAACATATTTATTCCAATCACCACCTTGTTCACTGGATCACTCCAACTAATAGGAGTATTACAACTCCATTAGTAGAGAGCCATAAATGGAATCATCTTCAAGAACTCCTAATGTCCACTATAGTAAGAAAAAACTACCAATGGAAGAAACTCCTCCAACTTCCTATGCTAATGCATGACATACATTGTCCACATATCGTCAAGAACCTTGTTAACTCTATTTGTCTGTCCATCTATTTACCAATGATAACTTGTGTTAAAACTTGACTCTATCCCCAGTCTTGCAAACAACTCTTTCCAAAATGTGGAAGTGAACTTGTCATATCTATCTGATATGTTATTCTTTGGAACTCCATCCAATCTTATTATGTCCTTGATGAATATTTGAGCTACCTCACTAGTTGAAATTGTAGACTTCATTACAATTAAGTGAGAGACTATCTTGCTCAACTTGTCAACCACAACCATGATGGAGTCATCATGCTTTGATTTTCTCAACAATATTGTAATGAAGTCCATGGAAATGACCTCCACTTTCCATTCTGAAATTGGAATATGTTGCAAAAAACTAGTTGGATTCTTGCATTTACCTTTCTCCTATTGAGAGCGTTAGTGTCAGTGCCTTCACCTTACCATCAGTGATCAAAATTCACACTTTTGCATTCATATTAGGAGTCCCATTCTCAACGAGTCGCATCCCATTAGGTCATTGGATCAACTGATGGTAGTCACATTCCAGCTTTTTCCCTCATGATACTTATCTGCTGACCCCTTTTCCTATGTAATCCAGTGAATGGTTAGGTTCAGGTTCATTTTTAGTTTATTTCATCAATAAGGTCTTAGGTCTAGGGTTTCAGTTTCATTAGGTATTAGGGTTTCACCATGTTAAATGTTCAGTAACCATTGACCAATAAGGGTTAGCAAACAACATGAGGATGACAATAATTATCAGAAGAATTTTAATCTCTTAAATTTGTAAACTTAATAATTTTTTAACCTCAAAACTTGTTTTGAGGTAAAAAACAGAGCATGTTGTATTTTATTGTTACATTTCATGTAATTTCATGGTTTCTATATGTAATAAGTATTTTTATTCTACTCCTGATCACTTGGTGACATTGCCAACTACTGCCACTGCAAAAATACAAACAAGCGAGGGTCAGTCCACCTGTCAAAAAAGCCAAAAAGTCAAATATCCAAAACACAAAGTATTTCAAGACAACAAATAGACATTATAAATTGGCTTTGGAAAAATGAAAAATAAAATGTTGAAAAGCTATATAGAGGTCATTCACATCTTGTTCCATCTCATTATTGAAAGTTTAAATTGCTAAGGAAGAGCCAAAACGCGAGTTTGAGTTTTTGTTGAGCAAGGAGAGGGAGTCACAGTGTCTTTTGGAGAAATTTGTAGGTGCTATGCACCTGGTAGCTGGCGCTATGGATAGAAAGTGCATTGCGTACCTGGGATATTTGCACAGTGTTAAATTGCACAGGTGTTGTGCATAGAAAGGGCGTTGCACATAGAAAGGGTTTTGCGCACCTATGTGAGGGCGTTGCACCCCTATCAAACAACTCCTAGTCACTCTAAATTTCTTCAAACTACCTTGATTCTTCAAGTTCATCCTCTTATAAGTAAGTGCATTGATCCTCCTTGTTGAACAATGTTCTTGCACGAAGTCTTGTTGGTCTTTTGCTCATAAAAATCAAAACCCTAATGTGCACTATTCACCATTATTGTCAAGGTTCATTTACTCACTGTTCATCAAGGTTTTCTCATCCATCTCTGCTATTGGTTCCTAAAATCCCATACACTACATATTAAAACCCTACCCCCATATAAACCCTATCCTACATACACCCTATTCCCACACATAATATCCCAAAATTATACACTATTCCTATAACCCTACACCCTACATACAAAATCCTTCACTCCCTAATTCCCTTTCATATCCTCATTCACTTCACCTATTTTCCTTTTTAAATCTCTTCATACTCATCTTCATTCACCCTTTTCCTTCATTCCACCACGAGTATTCACAGTCATCAAAACCAATGGAGAGGGATAGTGAGTATGAAACGAAGGAAGATACCCTTAGTGACAGTTCTAGGGAAAGAAATTTGCAGCAGAAGAAGCCTCACTAAGGGGGAAAGATAACTAGGGAGGATCCTATTAGTTTGAGAGAATTGCTTGCTTGTCCACTTGCCATCTCATGTTTCAAACAACAATCATGTTTTGGTTTCTGTGAAATGGTGGAGAGGGTCAAATTCCATCATGAATTAGCATGGTTATTTGTGACACACTTGGACAATAATGAGGTAAACCTTGCTCGAGTTACCTTCACTTTGTCACTTTCTATTATTTCAAATGCTATGCGCATTCCAAATGTAGGTGAAAAATGGAACAAAGGACATTACATTGAAAAGAAGTACTATGATCCTTACATCAAGGCTAAATACCATGGCAAATTGAAGAGAGTGTTTCCCTTCAAATTCTTGGAGGACAAGTTTGCTCCACTCACGAAGATCATCATCAAATACTTTACTTGTGAAGGTAGGTTTTCATGGTTGTATGCCTATCACATTAGATTGTTGATTCATTTTACTAGAGTGAGGATGATGGATATTCCTTACTTCATGTTCTGGAATATTGAGAATATGGCACTTTATGTCAACAAAATGCCATATCCCCAATAGTTAAGCAACATCTTTCATTATTCTTTGATGAAAATCATTGTCCTACATTAGCTGAACTTTATCAACATGCCATGGGAGAATTTCATTTCCCATGATATGTTCAAGGGCCCACAGATCTTTTCATCAGTGCATCAGGAGGAAAGTTGACTTTGAGGACATGAACAAGTCAAAGAAACTGAAACTGTTGGAGTGCCATTGTTTGTGACTTATGAGAGAGGCACTAGGAAAATTTTCATAGCTGCCAGATGAGCATTATCTTCACAATGAGTGGAAGGGGTCTCACCTTCATCTATAGGCCACAGGCAAATGCTATCTCCACAAGGAGTGGAAGAGTCTTTGCCTTCATCTTTAGCTAAAAAGGTACAAGTTGGGTAGCATAGTAGGGAAAAGATAAAGGCAAGGGAAAATTGCATGAGGAGGATCCTAATGATGGGAAAGAGAGGGACTTTGACCTAGTTGATCATGAGGAGACACATGGAATTGATGTCATTGATGTGGAAACTCAAAGTACAAAGATAACTAAAGACATGATAACTAAAGAGCAAGAGGCTGAAGTTCAAGCCTTATCAGTCAATTTAGAGAGGGAAAATTGGATCATCAATTATCTTGAGCAAGAAAACAAGTAATTGACCGACAAGCAAGTCCTCATGTTGTTGCAAATGGTCAAGGAGAAACGACAAGAAGAAAAGAAGGAAGAGGTCAAGATGACCTCCATTGAACAAGAAATTGAAAATGACCAGGGAAATTGGCTTGAAAGAGTCAACATTCACCTTGAAAAGCTGCTTGAGAAGGCCAATAAAGAAAATAAGATGCTTCGCAACATGGCCTATCACTATATGACCCAGAACAAAATATGCAATATAAGGATGAGGAAGTTAAAGGCAAGGTTGAGGAAAGCTTTGAATAACAAAAGGGAGCATGAAAAGCTAAAGATATTGGTTGAGGCCTCACTAGCCCATCAAATCAACTAATGAAGGAGCCATGTGCCAAATTTGGGCAAGTTTTGGTGAATTTTGTCATTTTGAAAATTTGAAATTTTCAACACAGTGTTGCACTTTTGATGGAGACACTTTTTGAAGGAATGGCTTGCATATTAAAATTCAGCATGATGAGGACATCAATCCTTGAAAGTTTCATCAAATTTGGAGCAAATCTTTGTCACCTAAAAGTCAAAAAACCATAAACAAATGACCTCTCTGCCACGTTTTGGAACCACACAAAGCAGTCTTGGGAGATTCCACTTGTGAGGGGGAAATTACATCCAAATTTTGAAATTCAAGACGTTCCATAAACTAGACAGGCATGTCTTTCCAACAAGGCATCTTGGGGTCAATTTGGTAAAGGGGAAGGCCTTCAAAACTGGGTCTAAAGTGGTGCTGCACATAGGAACAGTGGCATTGCACATAAGATGAATTTTGCCGATTTTGCTCAAAAAACTAGTTTTCACCTAGTTTTTTCACAAATTGACTTTTACTCTCATTATGGATGAATGTATGAATGTAAATGATGCTATGCTATGTGAATGTAATTGTAAAATGACTCTTGAGGGTAGATACATCATTTTGAGGTGGTTTGGGGGTAAATGAATCAGTTTCCATGGTTTCAGAGGCAAGTTGTTCCACTGCCTATATTCGTGTTCTTAGTTTAGATATGGTTGAAACCACCCTTCTTCTAATGGATTTGACCCTTGAAGGCTAGCACAAGTGGTTTTATGCCTATATTATGTACTTTCTTATTCACTTGTAAATGTTGGACTCTTGTGGATGCTCTGAGCTATATTGTACATCTCTACAACTGTTTGGCAAGGAAATAAACCAGGATTTGCAACTATTTTTGTGGGATTCTTGTGGCAATGTGTTTTTTCATTGTTTCTCCTTCTGTCAAAAGTTTTTCTCATGTGTTATGTGTGAAACAATCTAATTCATTCTTCTAAACTAAATGAAATCAAGATTGATAGGCATAATACATTGGTAACAATGCTCTGCCTTGTGAATACATTTAATTTTTTGATGTTTTCAGCTATTTAAAGAGGACTCATGATCTTTGCATGCCTTCCTCAGCTCATCACTAGTCTTAGACCTACCATCTCACTCAATTCCAAGTGATGAAACACCTACCTACCTCACCCTACAAAACACCCTACATTCTTGACTTCATTTCCAAGACCCAAGCTACCTGCTCCATTTGATCCAACAACAAAACCTTCAAAATCAACCAAAAAACCATAGATCTACTATACGTAGCCTAAAATCTATATTAAATTCAGTCATCTCAACTGAGATTGACAAGGAGAGAGCCCTCTCCCAACCTGGTAGGCCTAGCTACTAGGTTAAGCTTGGTTTGTGGTTATCCTAGGATTGCCTCCCTTTAGCCTGAGGTCAATCTAGGCTCTAATAGAGAGTATACACATATTGCATAAAACTAAAACACTTATTTCCTCAAATTCAGAAAATAATAGAACTTCTTAATAGTTATCAATTTCTTTTGGTATCTTGGGTGGTGTTGTTCTTTGAGATAACCTAAGGTCAATTGGCTATGCCAAATAATCTAAAATGTTTTGTTGATTTTTATGGTCTGAATGACAAGTGAACTGTTTAAAAACATGTGCTTTAAACTTAGAAAGATCGTTAATAAAAGAAAAGGTTGTTCTTTAAATACATATAGTTATTATAATTTAAGTGGGATGGATAAGTAAAATATAGAGAATTATAAGTCATTTAATATTTGGATTGAATATTTAACCATTTATAAGCAAAAATCAAGAAAATAATGTTTCCTAGATCAACAAAATATAATAAAACTATTATTGAAATCTAGTGCAATTTAAGTTCAAAGAGGAATTTACAATAATATATAGTCTTGTAAATTAATCTCTTATTTAAATGCAACTTCACAACAGATTCAAAATGAAACTAAGTCTCAATTAAATTTTCAATCGGATGACTGTAAAAGAATTAAATTATATGAATAATACATAATGACAAAAATGGTGTAAACAACTTACTGAGAGACAAGCCATATGAAGTAAATCCAGAATCTTTTATTTAATAAAAAAATGCTCCAATTTAGTATCTGTGATAATTGGTTCAAGGGTGCAACCTTCAATACTTCAACAGGCTGAAGTATTTAAACAAAATTAAAAAATATTACAATAAATGCATGAGTGACACAACTTTCTATTATTACTCAAAACTAATGGAAACGGAAGTAATTCGATAAAAAAGAATGAATCTGAACATCTGGCCCTGTTTTCAAGGAAAGTTGTTGCTGAGCAGTCACTATTCGAGTGATGTGCTAGTGAAGTTGATTTCTATTCTAATCTTGAAATTCACACAACTTTTCCCACCGTTCTTCATTTTGGATTGCTATCTTGGATACCTTATGGTTGATTTCATCTACCTCAATATACCGGGAAAAAGTTGGTTTCATTGCGAAAATATGTTTTATCTCCTGTTGAATAAAACATATATTGTTGATGGCCTCGTAAAATGCCCTACCTATCATGGAACCTTTGATGTTGGAAGAGTTGGTTGTGTCCCTAGCAATGTCCTGAAGCTTCTTCATATAGTCTTCATTGGTCATTAATTTATCATTAATTACAAACAGTGAAGGCAAAATCTTCTTGTTCAATGCATCAATTCTTGTGAAAAACCAATTGACTTCTACTTCAAGAGTGTGAAAATTCTCTGTCAACTATACAAATAAGTTCTTCTTGGTCAGAACTTTCTTCACCTCCAGGATGGTTTCAGTCCTATCATCCACTCCTAGATCATCTAGTTCATATCTATTCTTGGAATTGCGGAACTTTATAATGTTGTTGGTTGTAGCAAGCATCTTTCCTAGATGAGCATTTATATTGGGAATGGTCTGCTTTACCTTTTCTGTCAACTCCTTTTGCTCAAAAATAATCCGCATACATGGCAAAATATCGTCTATCTCCTCAATGATGTTGTTCCATATGGTTTCCTTGACATGAACCAGGATGTGTCGAATGGAAAACTCAACTGTTGGCTTCTTCCATACTTTTATCTAATTTTGAGCTCTCTAAAGCTATGCTGCATGAAAAATATAAGATTTGTGGCGATGATCCCCTAGAATTTCCACTTGATCGTGCAAGTTCTTGATTTCCTCAGTATGAACAGACATATTTTGGACAACATTGGCCAATTGGTCTGCAACATCTCCTGTACCTGTTGTAGTTGGTATAGCTATAGGAATGACTGTGATAGGGAGTGCTTCCAAGGGGGCAGTCTTTTCTACAACTTTTTCCTTTTCCTTAATTAGCTTCTCCAACTCTATCTCCATTTGCTTGATCTATGCAGTCTGCTCCATGATGAGATTCATCATATCTACTTTTTGAGTCTTTGTATCTGTAATATCCTTAGCCAGAGGATCTTCAGTAGTTGGTAGTTTTAACTGCTTCCTCAACGCTGCTATATCAAAATTCTTCTTCTTGACAAGTTCCTCCATAGCATTGATGTTATTTGATTACCAAATCCTCCAAGGTTTTAATCCTAGTGTCTTTAGCAAGTGTAAAGACCTTCTCCATCTTTAGCTATGACTAGAAATTTGCTAATGTAACCTATAGTTTGGACAAATTCATGGCAATGTTAGTGACAGTAGAGAAAATCATTTCCCCAGTCTACTTATGCATATCCATTTGGTCAATTGGATGTATATCTTTTACATCAAACTCCAAAGTTGTATTTTTGTAGTGTGATGCTCCCTTAAGCTTCGGAAATTGTGCTTTGAGGAATTCCATCTGCATTTTCTCATTTTGAGTGTCAAAGGATGATAGAAACCTTCTTTGAGGACCAGAAGTTTGTTTCCAGAATTGGTTATAAGTGTTATTCTTCACAGCTTCATTTCTGACTATTATCTCCCTGAAGATGTCCATTATGCTCTTCTCTGACTTGCCTGAAGTAGATGTACATGTCTGCATTTTTTGCTACTACTCTTGTGAAGTTGTGGAGGTCGTAGGACTCTCTCTGGATTGATCACCCATTAATGAGGAAACATGTGGCTCATTTGTGGTGATAATAGTCTGATGCTATGAATCTTTGCTAAGGCTTAGTCTGGAACTAATATTGGCCTTCTTTTAGTACATTATTTTAAACCCTTCACTGAAGATATCAGTCCCTAAAGGGGACTCTACCTCATTGCTCCTTTTGACTATATTCTCCTACATGGTGGGAGAATTCACTATAGATGAAGATACATGTTGTTCTTCTTCCTACTCTAAGGTGTTCTCAACCCACTCTAACTGATTCTTGTACTTTTCTATTTTTGGCATGGTTGTGTTAAAGTAAGGAGTAGACTTGGTTTCTACCCTTAATCTAGAAATGATCCCTAATGGATCATAGTACCAGGTAAAACTGAGGTTTAACTACATTTCCCTCAAGATCTTATCTACCTCTTTCCCTGCTGCCCTATTGTTACAAATGAAAGGGCCAACCTGTGTTTTTATTTTAAATTGGGATTTCTTCTTGGCTGCAACAAAGTGGATTTCATCCATGTTGATCATTTTTCTTATGCACTCCAAGGAAAAAATCCTCATTGGGAGGAATTTTGGTACCTTATAAGGTGGTAGACTGTATCCAAATATTCTCATTTCTGTATAATTTTCATAATGGTACCATTCCCCTATCTGAACTTGATCTGATAATTGCAACACCCTTTTGATTTCTTTAGTAATCCTTAGTTCTATTATGTTGTTCATGAGACCTATTGCTAGCTGAAAAAACATATATGTAAATGTTTATAAGTGTACTCTTTCTACTCTTTCATGACCAATGTAGTACAAAATATGCCTGACTATTCGTTTCCCTTCTCATCTAGCTTTTGGGCTCTCTTGGCAAAGTCTAGTTTATGGTATACTTCAATCAGTGTTTCATAGGAAAATGGGGTATCATTCTCTACTGAGGGGCCTTGCATCATCTCATCAATGGCCTTAGGGGTTATGGTCAGCAAAATCTCTCTAGTGAGAGTGACTATGGCCCTTTGGCTTGGAAAATATGATGCGTGACATTTTCTAATAAAATCTGGGGTGTTGTGGGTAAGAGGAAAGATATAGTGAGGTATATTTGATTGCCATAATTATATATGATTTGATTTATCTATATAATTGTCTTCGAGCTAGTAATACATATCGAAGCGGTCGATTTCATAGAGTGTCTCATGAATTTGGTAATCTCAGTCAACCATAGCAATGCGATGAAGGTCTATATGTAGATGGATCAGAGGATTAACAATTTCCTTTGGCCCTTTGTCCTTTGGAGAAATTCTGGCTATGGCGAAGAGCAGAAGTGAAAAATGGATTGGGAGGAGAAAATTCATATACAAACGCTAGACTTCGAAGATAGTAATAGAAGGGATAATCTGGTAATGATCAGACAAAGAGTTTCCTTGGCGAGTTGACAATGTCATGATTTGGCGAGCAACCTGTAATCAAAATAGTTAACAGTAATAAAACAAGAATTCAGTAATATGTTCACAAATGGGAAGGAGGTTTATATGGAAATTTTGGTTTTCTGTTTGTGGTGTGGGTCCATTGAATGAATGGCTAAGGCAATTGAATGTTTAATGGTCTAATTCTGGAGCAAATGAATGTGATTTGATGGAGTTTAATAGACGGATGGGGTGGAAGAGAGTGAATGGCAGAAACACAATGGATAGGTAAGTGGTATCACAAGCAATAGAATCATCTTTTCATCGCGGCGGCAAGCGGTTAGTTGTTTCACTCAAGGGGGGTCTGAAATGAATTGAAGATGACATGTAGGGATGGGCGCAGTTTGGTATACTACCGATTTCGGACCCCCCCCATCCCCCGACTGTAAAGCTCAAATGGTGAGTGGGGGCCGAAATTGCATGTGGGCCATTGTATGTGGGAACATGGGGTGGAGATGAAGTGTAACATGGTGGGGAATTAATCATGATGTGACAGGATTGTTTGGTGGGGTCGGGAAGATTAATAACTGCATAATATGGATTATTTATAATGTATGAGGGAGTGTAATGACTTAGGGATATGAAAGTGAAGGGAAGAATAAGCGGAGGGGTAACATGGGATTTATAACTTAGGGATGGTATTGATACCCAAAATTAATATATAAACCTTAGAGTAAACCTTTACTCTTTTGTCCTTTTTGTTCTTCACATGAAAATATAATTTGATAATTAACTTGTGGTGCATTTAGACTAGCATCATGTGCATTTATGAAAGCATAAAATGAAGCCTTTATTTTCTTTCTAATTGCCTAGCATTCTATTTTCCTTTGCCTTCTTTATTTAGGGACGCTAACACCTAACATTTTATTGATATAGATGCCTATAAAACATCAAAATTTTCCTAACATTTTAACTTTTCTTTCTTTTTGCATCCATATCCTAACTTAGCATTTTAAAATTATTTTGACTAATATACTAACTTATCAAAAGTGCCTTCTCCTTAGTCTATGGAGTATTTTCTGAAACAAATACTCCCTTGCAATTTTCAAAAAGAAAATAAACTCTCTGGATATTTACAGATGACAGATGAACGGAAAATTAATATTGAAAGTAATGTTTTAAGTATCTCATATTGAATGGCAATGAGGAATACTCTCCTTCTAGATTCTGCAAGATGAATGTATTGTTCCCTTTGACTTCTGCATTGTTGAATGGACCAAACCATAGGTTTTCATATTTTGCATGCTTCCCTTTATCTTCTCTCCTTGTATCCCATCTAAGAACTAGGTCACGCCTCTTGAAATTTCTTTCTGTAGCCTTTGTATCAAATAGTTCTTTCATCTTATTGTAGTATTTCCTTAGCTTGTACTGGATTTCATCCCTCTCCATTCAACTCAATAATTTGATTAATCCTTCTTGAGAAATCATATTTTTCTTCAAAGGATTCCTAGAGGAATCTCATAACAGGTAAAAGCAAATGTGTAGGAAAAATTGCTTCCTTGCCATAAACAAATTGGAAAGGAGACTTACCTATTGATCTCTTAGGAGAAACTTTGTTTGCACAGATAGCATGAATAAGATGGTTATCCCATGGTCATCGATAGTGTTCTTAATGAGCTTGACTAAGATCTTCTTGGAAGACTCTGCTAGTCCATTACCCTATGGATAGTATGGTGTAGAATGGGGTAAAAGGAATGAATACTTTTGATAGAATTCAATCATTTTAACACCGTTGAAAGCTGTTGCATTATCTGTAACAATCTGTTGACAACATCCAAATCTTGACAGGATGTTTTCTTCAAGAAATTTTATCACAACAATATCAGTTGAATTTTTAATCAGTATGGCTTCTACCCACTTGATGAACTAGTATGTAGAAGCTTAAATCCATCGGTGTTGATTACTAGAATGTTGATCAATTTCCCCTATAAATTCCAACACCCATTGCAGAAAAGGAGCATGGATAGATACTGGGACCAAAGGAAGTGTTGTCAGTCTTTGGTTTTGCTATAAATAATTGGCATGGTCTGCAACTTCTTACTCTTGCTCCAACTTCTTTAAAAAGTGTAGGCCAATAGAAACCTACTTTTAAAATTTTGTACATTGTTTCTCTCCAAGCATAGTGTCCACCACAAAACCCTACATGGAACTCATCTATAATTCCCTCTATTTCATTTTTAGTTAAGCACAAAAGAAGGATATTAAGAGGGTATTTCCAGTATATATTAGCATTGGTAATGAAGTATTTCATTGCTTTAAGCTTCAGAGATTTGCACTGTTTCAAATTAAGATTAGTCGGACATTGCAAATATCTAAGAAACTACACAATATAGAATACCAATCAGAAAGTAGATATTTCTGATCTATGTGAGCAAATATGGCTTTATCTGAAGAAAGAGGTTCTTGTGGATTCTCCCCTTCTTTAAGAGGAGGAGGTTCTTGTGGATTCTCCTTTGATATCAAGGAAGGTTCTTGTGGGTTCTCCCTTGATGAGATTTCAGAAACCAAATTAATCCCCAATATTTTGCAGTTGGATTCAGCTAACAATGTTGTCAGGCCTTGGCCTTTTACCAGCCTTGTGGTTTTAATTTATGGGTCAAATTCAAGGATTTTAGCAATCCATATCCCTATTCTTCCATCACTATCAGGGTGAGTCAAAATAGTTTTTTTAGCATCATTAGAAGACATAAGTTGTAATGTGTGAATGCAGGATATAGGTTCTAAAGGCTTTGAGGGCTTCAATTAATGCATAATCTTGTTTTTAAAAAATATCATATCTAAGTTTAGAATCCCTCATAAATTTGGAAAACAAGTTTATAGGCACGTCATCACCATTTGTATTTTTCTATAAAAGTACAACAACTAAGGTTGTCTCAGATGCAAAAGAAAATATGGTAAAAGGTGAAGAATAGTTTGGCCTAGCTAATGTAGGGGCCTCAGATATGGAATTGTTGATATGATAAAAATGATATATAGCGTGGACTCTCCATTTCACTTCATTGTTTTTCTGAACCATATGTGTTATATCTTTAACTATCTTAGCATAATTTGGGATAAACCTTCTGAGAAAATTGATCTTTCCAAGGAAGGTTTGTATCTCTTTCTTTCCTTGGAAGAGACATGGTATGAATAGATGAAACTCTCTTTGGGTCAATTACAACTCCCTCCTTGCAGATTATATGCCATAGTAATTTCCCTTCCTTCACAACTAACAAAGATTTCTTTGTATTTATGGATATCCCAAATTTCCTGCACCTGCCAAAAACCTTGCTCAAGTGTTTTAAATGACTTTCATCAGAATCAGAGAAAATGGTTAAATCATGTAAATAAATGATTGTAAATTCAGATGTTTTACCTATAAATTTGAGGTCCATGTCTCTATAGAAAGTGGCTCTGCCATTGGTTAACCCAAATGGCATTCTAACATACATGAATGTACCACAAGGAGTGGTGAATGCAATTTTATCTTAGTCATCTTCACTCCCCATGATCTAGTTGTAACTAGAAATACATCTAGCATAGAAATCCTATTAGCCCCTGAAACTCTCTGATGTAGATGGTCCATTTTGGGCAATGGATAGTTATCCTTTAAGGATGATTTGTTCAGATTTTGGAAATATACACATAGCCTAATCTCACCATTTTTATTTATGATAGGAAAGAGATTGGATACCCAAATAGAATACCTTAAGGGAACAATGATATGAGCATCAAGTAGCTTTTTAAGTCCTTTCTCAATGGTTGGCAGTAGTATGGGATTAATTCTTCTTAACTTTTGTTGAAAGTGTTTTGATTTTGGTTTCAAAGGAATCTTATTCTCAATCAAAGACATGTCATAAGTTTTTAACTCATTATATGACCAGGAAAAAATGGGTTTGTAATTTTTAAGAAGATTCAAGTATTTGGTTTTTACATCTGAAGGTAGGGTTGATGACAATTTGATATTTCTCACATCATCCACAATCCCAATATTGCATTCTTCGATTTCTTCTTCAAGGGAGTGAAACAAGGGATTTTTAGAGACATCATTATTATCAAATAAATTTTCCAATGGGACTAATCCTTTAGGAATAAAATTATTAGATAATTGGATACTATTATGATCAAGAATTTTAGGATTGAATGAAGTTTCTGGATTTTGCTGATTTAATTCTAGAATATCATTTTGATCTCCTTCAATTTCAATATTTGAGAATTCATCAATAACTTGAAGGAAATATTTTAACTATTTGTCATCTTCAAAAGTATTCCAGTGTTTAAGGTTATCAGGAATTGATGGTCGATACTTGACTTGGATTTGGTATTCTAATGATACTGGCTCAGGGATTTTGAAAGAGCTTGCTGAGACAGCTAGTGAATCAACATGCATGTTTTCATCTCCGGGAATAGAATTAGGTTAAAACCTTGGAAGAAATTTTCAATTTTGTCCCAAGCTTAATTTTTGAATGACCTAAGCCTTGGATGTTTAATCTGGCACAAATTTCTAACTGGGTTCACTATAAGCTCAAAATCAGAAAATACACTGAAGTTTTGAAACTTTAACTTCTAGTTAACTCAATACCAGGAAGAAAAGACGCATACTTAGCCACATTATTGGTAACTTCAAATTCAAGTTTACATGATTGAGTAAGGTTTTCCTTATTTGGTGATATAAGAACAATTCCTGCTCCTGCTCCTTCTTTTGAGCAAGAGTCATCAAAATAAAGTTTCCAGATATCTGATTCTACAACTTTAGTATGGGAAACAATATTTTCAATGGAATGTTGAGTGTTTGATGCATTTTGTGAAGACAATTGAAAGCAACCAAAATCTTGATCTACTTCATAGATAGGGTGGTTTTTTGCTTGATCATACCTATAAACACTATGAGGGAATTTGACTTCCCTATATAAAATTAAATTCTCACCTCCTTAGACCGAGATAGTAGCAAAAGACATGTCCATCTCAAGTGATCCTCCAAATTTAGAACAACATGATCTAGATAGAAGCATGTCAAACATGGTAGGAATATTAGTGACAACTATGTATCATGGCTGACCCACGAGAGGCGGTGAATTTCGTCACAATTTCTTGAAGCTTCTTTAGGACATGCATGCCGATTCACTAGTTGTCTCAGTAAGGTCTATCAAAATCCATAAGCTAGTATCATTAGAATACCAAATCCAAGTCAAGTATCAACCATCAATTCCTGATAACCTTAAACAATGGTATATTTTCGAAGATGTCAAACAATTGAAATATTTCCTTCAAGTTATTGGTGAATTCTCAAATATGAAAATTGAAGGAGATCAAAATGATATTCCAGAATTAAATCAACAAAATGCAAAAGCTTCATTCAGTCCTAAAATTCTTGATAATGATATTATCCAATTATCTAATAATTTTATTCCTAAATGATTGTTCCCACTAGAAAAGTTATTTGATAATAATCATGTCTCTAAAAATCCCTTGTTTCACTCACCTGAAGAAGAAATCGAAGAATGCAATATTGGGACCGTAGATGATGTGAGAAATATCAAATTGTCATGAACCTTACCTTCGGATGTAAAAACCAAATACTTTAATATTCTTCCTATGCAACTACCAAACACTAGGCATGGTACTTTGTTTGAGTCAAAGGTGTAAAGGTCATGATAGGAACGGGTGAATTGTAACTAAATCTGGTCCATAATTACCTTCAGCATGATGTTATGAGAGGTTCTAAAATCCAGCATGCAGTTGTACAAAAGAAAATCATGATATTTTAATGTTACATAAAATGGTGGAATAATTTCATCGATCATATCAGAACTAGGGCCAAATAAAATTGAGGGTTTTTCATCCTGCATACTAATAAAATCTTCCTCAGCATCTACACTAGAAGATTGTATCCATTTAGACACTTGATTTTTGTAACCAGGATTTTTGGAATGTTCATCTAAAGGTATATGAATCTTGACCCTTTCCAATTCCTTTTCAATATTAAAAGTGGTCAAAATAGTCTTGTCGGATGAAAGGGTTTCAGTGGATGACTCAGTAGTTTGAGGTGTTGGACTTTGTGTTTGAATGGTTTTCATTGCAGGTTCAATTATGGTGGTGGATTTTGGAGGTCTTCTAGGACCTGATCTAGGCCTTAGATCATATCTTTTATTCAATTCTGCAGTTAAAAATTTAGAGAATGCTAAGTATTTTGAATGTTGAGCATCTCCTGGTTCTTGTTCAAAATATTGAGGTGAGGATGAAAGAACTATGACAATTTGCACTATTGATGAATCTATTATAGTTAGTATTTTCATACCGCCAACAGTGATCAAAATTCCTCTTTTACATCATAGCCAAATGGATTAGGAGGAGACAATTCATAGACATAAGCCCGACTTTGGAGACAAGTGTTAGGTTCCTATAATAATATGCTTCATAATTTTAAATTGACAATCTAAAGTCTCCTAATATTGTACATAATTTTTCTTTCTGCAAAATGTTTTCCCATATTAAAAAATGTAAAGAGGGTAAGTGATTCCGGGAAAACTAGTGTCTATTTGATCTACTATTCCCACTAATACAGGTAGCTATCTTAGAAACAAACAATTGAAAATAACTTATGTTTTCCTTTATGTATGATAGATAAGAGAGAAGCAGAGAGCGCCAACCTTAATCTTTCGCTTGGATCCTTGCTTGTTTCCTCTTTCCTTTGATAGACCTTCCCACTCCTTTCTCACTTGTCCCGCTTTAAAGAACACATGTAGAGGGAAAGCAGGAAAACACCGTCAAAGCATAGAGATCTATAATACCATAAATAATGCAGAATTAGAAGTACATTAACAATACAGTTGCATTCACAAATACAAGATTTACAAATACACAAGTATATGGAGGAAAACTCAAATAACTTTATTGATAGTAGAAGTAGAAGAGAGGATTACAACCCAACTATTTGATCCAACGTCATCCTCCCAGCATGAAAGCCTTCTTCACCTCATGAAAAGCAAGATCACCCAACAATACAATGTCTCAAAGAGAAACCAAGAACGCTTCCTTACAAATTACAAAATTCCAGCCTCTAGATCTCTGAGATGAGGGATCCATTTATAGATATTTGTAGAGGGGTGAGTCAACTTCTGGGTTTTTTATTAGTGTCATTTCACTGATAGTTCTTGGTTCCACTTCAAGATTTCATGATCTCTTACTCATCCCTGGGTGACTTTAGATAGGCAAGTGTCATATGAAAAGTTTCTAGAAGATTCCCTACATTTCCACTGAGAAAACTATCTCTACCATTTGTTTGCTCTCACCCATCACACCCTAAAGAAGGCTCTTTTAGTATGCATTGCACCTAGCTAGTGTTACAGTCAGTATGCATCGCACCCTCAGCATGGAGCAGTCTATATGGTCTAGTTTTGGCCAGTTCTGAGTGGTTTTTCAAGTGGAACTTCTGGGAAATGATGTAATCAATTGACCATTATCCTTTAGGGTATGAAACAACACTTTTAAGGGTTTAAGAGCCCTTGGTTTATCAACATATGTGATTGGGGATGCAGTGCCCAAATATGTCTATAACAGTTGCCCCTTAAAGCATGAGGTTGTAAATCTTCTGATGTCGGGTGAAATGCTTTATCATGAGGATCTGAGGTTTTTCGAACTAGAAGGTGACCTATATAAAATACAATACAATACATTATCTTCACATTACTTTCATGATCTAGCTAAGGTGAGAATTCCCATGCTCAGCTTTATAAATTCATTTTCATGTACATAGGACAGATAATGGTTTGTTATTGTAGACTCGTGATTCTTGTAGAGCCATCATCCCTTAGCTTGGATGATAATCTGTGAAACTATGGAGTAAATTTGATGTCATTATTTTCCTAAATATATCACAGCTCGGATGGATGAAACTAGATCTAGGGTCTTCAAACTCGTTCAATCTTCTCCTGATGTACAAGTCGATCCATGTGAAAAGATGTTATGAAGTCGAACATAGAAAGACGTTGCCTGATTACCTACCAATGATGTAAACTATTAACAGGCATGAGAAGAATCACTGATAATGATAATGACCCTTAAGGTACTGAAGTACAATTCAAGTGGTGTGAATATAGGATCTGATGTTGAACACCATGCAAAATCTTTCAATCGAAGGCCATTGATGTAAACCTATAATCGGAAGTGAGAAACTTGCCATTGAGGCATGCATGCTTCAAAGTACTGAAAGGGTTGTTCCAAAGTCAACTTCTTGGATAATGAGCTGATGTCGACAAGAAGTGACCTGTCATAGGAGGGCCTTAGTGAATCCCACATCTATGACATGAAATGGAGCAAATGATTTTTTTGGAGGTGAAAATGATCTGATGATACAAGGATTAGGAATGGCGGTCATGAAAAATGGAGAGTGAAGGCATTGCAGTGGATGAGGCATTAGCTAAGTTGGTGGATCCTCTGAGTGACTTCTCTTGAACATATTGACGACACTGAGATGGATCGGTCGCATTAACCCCATGGATGGTACGGAGGACAAATGGCGATGGTGAAGGGAATATCTGAACCTGACTCAATCATGGTGATGGAGTGAAAGTGTCATGTTCAAGAGCGACTAGCTACCAATGAAGTTCTTCAAGTTTTCGTACCTTTCTCCGCAATCATTTTTGACCAATACCTATTTATTTTTGTCAAGATTTAGGAGGATAACATATGCTTTTTCTATAATTTTCCCTTCGGGCAAACCTGTCGCTATGTTTTAGCGAGCCTAGCAATAGTGAAAATCGATCTTGTCCGGAAGGACAAGTTTGTCGCTATTGTTTTAATGAGTTTAACGACAAAGATAACTTGGTCCTTTTCATTTTTAGAGAGTTTGAAAAGGGGTGAAAAGGAAACTCCAGCAGTCCTTTTTCGTGGCATAATCCCTTAAGTCCGAAAAAAGTATAAAATAATATGAAAGGGATGACATTTCAATAGTTTTAGTGAGTCAAACAAGACAAGCACTCGATCGTTTTGTGCAATGATCCCTCAGGTCCAAAAATATTAAAATATAGAGGAGGGATGGCGCTTCGCTTTACTTTAACGAGCTGGAAAGGCCAGTAGCTCGACAATCTTTTCATATTTTACGAGTCTAAAAAGAGCTTAAAAGAGACTCGTTTTTTAGGAACGAGTAGTATTTTCAGGTAGCAACTGGTTCCAGGTAAGTTTGGAACTCCACAAAAACATCAGTGTAACGAGGATGGCTAATAGAGTCACTCATTGGAGATGTTCCTCAAAAGGGTAAACAATCAAGTGGAGGCGTATGATCGGCTAAAAGAGTGGAGGTGATGGTGAGAATATGACCAAGGCTCAAAATGTTGATAGAAATGCGATCACAAAGGTTATTTACCGAAGGTGGATTCATTCTTTAATGAGCTTGAATCTTTGGAAACTATGCTCAGTGGCAGGTTTATTTTTTAACGAGCTTCAACCCTGCGGTAAGATTGCTCGTGCCAGTCATCTTTTTAAAGATGTCTCTTATCAGTAGGTTCATTTTTTAGTGAGCTTGCGCCATGCGAAACGTTGCTCATTGCCTTTCGTATACAGGCTAGAAATGACTAACAACAGAACTAACTACACTAAGAGTTAATGAACTACTGAGGTTAGGTAGGATAGTTTAGAAAAAAAGTTTCCTTTGCTTTGTCGGGGCCGCTGACAAAGGTGAATGGTGGATCAGACCAATCACCTAACCTAAGCAGTTGAACTAAAAGTTAGGCAAAAATACTATGAGGTTAGAGTTATGCTAGTCGCTTTTCACTTGCATAAAAAAGGTTTGCATGCCCCCAGGTGTTGAGAAAACTAGAATTTCCAGTTCCCTTATGAAAGTTTCTGCATTCAAGTGGGATCATTTCGTCTGCGGAGCAGACAAAACACTTCCTTGGCTCTTTCCATTGAAATAGACAAAGGTGAATGTTGTGAGCTTCCAATCACATAATGTCCAAGGAGATCCTGTTCCAGACTGATCCCATATCCTACACGGAAATGGCATCTCAGATTGGTCATATAACCTACAAGGAAATTGATTTTTTCATCTGTGTTCACTTACCGAAGCAGACCAGCGTGCATGCCCCCTAAGCTTCGTCACATTCACCGAATCATTCACGGTAATTAGGTGGATGGACAGGAGGTTGAAGAGACATTCCTTCTGCAAAGAGACCATTTAGGGATGGTGTTTCACTCGTAGCCATGTTTGAACTGGGAAACGAAAGCCAATCAACAAGTTGTACCATCCTGCCTTCATACGGGAAACACATCACTCGAAAGAGTGAGGAAACAATAGCTCCCATGTTGTAAACGTAGTCATGCCCAAAGAGTAGAATGCAATCTAGTGGCCCTTGGACTACCATCACATTCAAGTGAACGATTTTCCTTCTCAAAATTATAGGCAAATTTGGAAGGATCCCTAATGGTCGATTGGTTCCTTTGTTGAAGCTTGACAAATTTCAATTCTTAGGTAGAAGCGATGGCAAACCAAGCACTTTCGATGTAGTTGAGGAAAGGATACTCATGGAATCCCCTTCATCTATGAAAGTGCCAGACACGATCATTCTGTAAACTTGTACTATGATTCTAAATGGTACATTAGATGGAAGGCGGGGTCCCGCTAGTAGATTCCAATCAAAGGAAACAACTAGATTGCTTGGAGGAGGGACCAAATAAATGGCCGGATGAATCTCTCAAAATGGGGAACTTTCCTCCTGTGGTAAAGGAATAGATAGATTTCCCCCATGTTCATTAGACTCTATATTAACAAAAAGAATTTGAATGGTGTCATTCTCATTCTCTTTCGGAACTATATCAGCTAAAGGTAGACCTTTTGAAGGCAAGCCTGGGTTAGCTGACGTCCTGACCTGTTGACTTTGGTCCAGTGTGGACTCAAAGGATTTATCTTCAATGATAGCGGTTTCAACCGACAAGTGAAGTATGTCAGTCAGATTTTCAACTAGCGATGGACTTGGCAAGAGTTTCTTGTATCCCGGAGGAATTCGCTGCGGTGAAGTAGGACGATTATCCAAGACAGTATTAGCTTCATCTAGAGAAGGACAACAATGGAGGGCATGATCGCTTTCACACAACCTACAAGGAAATCTAGATCTTCCTTTTTGTCCATTGAATTCACTTCCACTAGTCAGTGGTGAGTTCTCAACATGATTGACAGAGGTTGATGACACCGGATGGTGCAAGCAAGGAGAGCAGTCTCTCAAGATCCACAGAATGCAAGGAAAATCTAAATGAAATTGTTTTCGTTTACAAATTATGCATGGAGATTTAGGTTTGGAAGTTGCGGTGTGCGGGTTTTCACCAGACGATGCATGGTTGCCCCTTTGCTTGACTGGCTTCTTCTTCTTCTTCTCCTTCCCTTTTTTCGTCTTCCTAGTCACTCGGTTTTTAGTATCACTAGTTTCACCAAGAAAAGAGGAGGAAGGAGAGGGAGAAAAAAACAAAGTAGAAGGTGAGGGAGCAACTCTAGTATCATCTGGTTGCTGGTTCGATTGTTGAGGAATTATGGTGTTTTGACCAACAGAGGTTGAGAATAGCCATACCAGTAGGCCAATTGTGATTCCTAGAAGGGACAATGTAGCCATGTATGGAGCACCAATGTTTCCCTAAGAAGAGAAGGGACTAGGATTCCCCCAAGGGGAAATCCTTGACTGGTGGACTCCATTATCTCAACCTAAGATAAACGAGGGAACATGGATGTTATTCTAAATTAAATAAATTTTATGACACTTTGACACAACTTGCTTTTTCAATTTTTAAGAGTTGAGAAAAAGCTAAAGGTGACTTAGTCACCTTAGATTTTTAATGATCTTGAAGTGAAAAGTGCTCAGATGGACCTTTTCTTTTAAGGAGTCGAAAAGGAATGAAAGTGACTACTCTGGAAATCTAGACAAAGGGATTACCAAACCAATCACAAAACTGCAATATACACCTTGGTGTTAAATTAAAGAGAAATTACCAAGGACTTTACCTATGGTATTCAATCTTCCCGAGTGCTATGTTCAGTGCATTGTGATCGATAGGGCGGCAAATGCAGCTTCCTAAGGATAAATAATATCAGCCTATTGTGGTCTCCCAATATATACTCCACGGTATGGGGAGCACAAGTCCGTACTGGAACTTGTCGTATCAAAGAGGAGGATTCACACAACCTTCAATGAAAACGATAGTTACCAGGCTTTACGATTCCAAAATATGTCTCTAGCCTAGAATTCTAGATGTTGTGCATTAGGTTCCAAAGCGTTTTTACGTTCATTGAGGTTTATTTTATAGTTCATATTTTTTAAGAAGTTTGCTTTTCAAGGTTCACTGCATGATGTTGATGTAAAATTCGTAAATATGCAATCTAAAATGATAAACAATCCTTTGTCTTCTATTAGCAATGAAAATCCTAGCTACTAAGGAAAGAAGAGTGATTCTTTCAACAGAGAGAAGAGAGCACACACTAAATGCACTTTTCCTAAATCATTTTCTGCATGTAGTCTAAATGCAAATGCACATGCATGTATTTTTTTTTTCCATTTCCTTAATGTGAGAATGCCAGAAAGGAAACTAAGGACAGATCTGAACTACTTTTCTTCAAAGCGACACTTTAGCAATTTCTTTTCAAAACGAAAGGAAGACTAAGACGACACTATCAATTTCGAATGGGAGACTACTTTTGGCACTTCAAATATTGACAATTCAAATCAAATACAAGGGAAAAATTACAATTGCCTATCTAGAAGAGGAAGACTTTACGAAACTCTTCTTTTCGACTCATAATGACAGTTGCGACACTTTTGAATGAAAAGACGACAGTTCGATTAAGCTACTATTTGCAAAGGGGGATTGTAAATGATGAAAAATATGTAAAAAACATTCACAAATCCTGGTCAATGGAGGCTGAATAATGTAAAGGAAGAAGGCTTCAACAATGATATACTAATCATAGGCAGCAAAACTACTGAATAGAGCTGAAAACAATGAAGAAAAATCCAAATTCCAGAGAGGGAAATAGTCTCATTCAATCATCGCACCTGTCCTTGAGGGAAACAGGGATGCATCTCACCTGCAACACACGGGAGGTGCGATGCATCCAGACTGCTAGTTAGAGACAGTGCGATGGACCAGGGAATGAAAATGAGCTTGCTTTTCACTCACAATTTGCAGCTAAGTTCAGTGATTTAGGCTAAGCTTATGATGTATAGTAACAACAAAGTATAGGGGTATGATCTTATGAGGTTATTGAGCTACCACCAGGGCACTTAGGATGTTTGCAAGTCAGATATTCAGTACATAAATCAACCTGGATATTGACTGAAGCATCGTTGATCTGCTTTGCACTTGCATAGCAAGTGCAGTTTGAAGGCTAGTTGGCTTAACTTCAGGATCTATTTGTAGTTTATAAAGTAAACAATAGTAACAAACAAACAAACTATTTTCTACCCAGTAGAGTCGCCATTTTGTTTGTGGGAAAACTAGTGTCTAGTTGATCTGCTAGTCCCACTAAGACGGGTAGCTATCTCTGAAACAAACAATTCAAAGTAACTTTTGTTTTCCTGTATGTATGATAGATAAGAGAGAAGCAGAGAGCACCAACTTAATCTTTAGCTTGGCTCCTTTCTTGTTTCCTCTCTCCTTTGATATAGCTTGCCACTCTTTTCTCACTTGTCCTGCTTTAAAGAACACCTATAGAGGAAAAGTAGAAAAACACAATCAAAGCACAAAGATCTATAATACCATAAACAATGCAAAATCAGAAGTACATTAACCATACAGTTGCATTCACAAATAGAATATTTACAAGTACATAAGTATATGGAGGAAAACTCAAATAAATTTATTGATAGTAGAAGTAGAAGAGAGGATTACAACCCAACTGTCTGATCCAGCATCATCCTCCCAGCATGAAATCCCTCTTCACCTCATGAAAAGCAAGATCACCCAACAATACAATGTCTCAAAGAGAAACCAACAACACTTCCTTACAAATTACAAAATTCCAGCCTCTGGATCTCTGGGATGAGGGATCCATTTATAGATATTTGTAGAGGGGTGAGTCAACTTCTGGGTTTTTGATTAGTGTCATTTCACTAATAGTTCTTGGTTCCACTTGGAGATTTCATGATCTCTTTCTCATCCCTGGGCGAATTCAGAGAGGCAAGTGTCATATGAGAAGTTTCGATAAAATTCCCTGGGTTTCCACTTAGAAAATTATCTCTGCCATTTGTCTACTCTTTCCCATCGCACCCTATAGAAGGCTCTTTCAGTATGCATTGCACCTGGCTAGTGTTACAGTCAGTATGCATCACACCCTCAACATGGAGCAGTCTGTATGGTCGAAATTGACAGTTCTGAGTGGTTTTTCAGGTGGAACTTCTGGGAAATGATGTAATCAGTTGACCATGACCCTTTAGGGTATGAAACAAAACCTTTAGGGGTTTAAGAGACCTTGGTTTATTGACATATTTGATTGGGTTTACAATGCCCAAATATGTCTATAACAGTAAGTCCTAAAAGAAAAATCAAAGGACTAAAAGAAAAGGATAAAAAAAGAAGATAAAATATGAACCCCACCAACAAGAGATAAAAATAGATCATGAAAGTGTGCACATTGAAATGCCACTACTCTTAGTTTACTTTTTGCAAATAAGATTGTGTGCAACTTGTCAAAATGCCATAATCCATGATGATCAAATAGTTTAATCTTGATTCATTCATGCTTTAAATTTGATGATGATAGATAGAGAAAAAAGACCTAGCCAAACTATTTAATCTTTGCAGATCAGTAGTTAGGTAGAGAATAATAGTGAGCTCATTAGTTTAATCTGATCCATTGGAAGTTATAAGATTATGATTAGATAGTTTTATTATCAAAGAAAAATAAAGGGTTAGCAAGCTCAAATGCACCTAGTACATGTAGAAAAATGTTAGGGTAAATCATGGGTAGGCAAATCCAATTTTCACAAGGCATAGTGAGCATCAATTGGCTCATTGCATACAACTAAATTCCTTCCAAACTCATTTTCCTTGTAAAAATATCCCTTCCCTTCATTTTCACCTTTTCTCCTTACTTTATTTTCCCTTACTAAAACCCTTTTCCCTAGTTAAAAAAGAATATTTTCATTAGAAAAGTAATTTTTTCTTTACTAATTACCCCTTTTTCAATTAAAAATGTAAAAAGCCAATTACATGTTTAAAGTTTTTACCCAATATCCTTTTTTAACTCATGTTCTTACTGTAGTATTGACTGCCACATATATATTTTCCCAACCCCATTTTTCATTAATCACCGGACTAATTATCTAGGGTCCCAACTTTTATTTTAATACCCATCAGATCACTTATCCCTAGGCCCTACCTATCAAATCCCTGACACACCTCTCCTAGTTGTCCATCCATCAGATCTTCATTCCTTAGATCCAATGGCCAATAGAGCCTATCACATCACCAATTGTCCAACTTTTAAGAAAATCAATGGGTTGCAAAATGATTACTTTTGCAAACCCACTCCCTTTCTACATGGCAACTCCAAATTGTATCGCATCCTCCAATATAAAACCGCCAACCCACTTTTCACCATGCGATAACCACCATTGCATCATCCGAATTGTATGATGAAACAACCATGCCATGTGAATTTAACCCCGCACCCATATGTTTAACCATTGTTGGTTAAAAGTAATAAACCTATCCCTTATAGTCTTTTCACCATTATTGTGTTGTAGTTTGTGAAAAAGTGCTTTGTCGACCTGTTTTCAAGAGCTTTCAGACAAGAATTCAAGCTTTTTTCCACCAGGAGACAGTGTCGATGCAGCCTAAAGCTTTATAAAGTCCATGAAAGCCTATTTCACTTCTAGAAAGCCTCAGTTGCCTCTAGAACCCCTTCTACATACTAAAAGCTTCATTTTCCAAGTATTCCTAAGTGTCGAGGCCTGTACTTAAGCAGGAAAATAATAACTGCTAAATTGAAAAAATTAAATGGCTTCCAAGAGTATTATAAATGTTAATCCACTAGAACAACCTGTAACCGATGTTGAACATAACCCCCATGCTCAAAAAGACTTCAAAATTAGTGATATTGTCACTGACTTTAACTTCCTTGAGCTCCACTACTAGAGCCATGATAAATTCATAGACAAGGTTGATGATATCCTCCTCTCAGATTCAAACCTACCCAAGTATATCTTCCCACAAACCTTCCAATTTCCAAAAATCATTAGGCTCTGTCAATTCAATTATCTACCTAGTGAAAGAGCCCTAGTAACCCCTAGTAAAGAGATTTTGTTCACAATTAATGCAGAATCAATAATTGTAAATTCAACCTAAGCCTGATGAAGCCCCTTTGACAATTGAAATCCTCACCGAGTTATATCTAAAGCTTGACATTCCCACGAGATTTCAAATATGCCAAAAATTATTCCTTCATCTCTTGAAACCCCAAAGAGTAATCCTTCTTATTTAGCCTCAGTTTTTTCAGAAAGAACAAGACAAATTGTTTCAACGTTGTATTGTATTCTAGGATATTTTACATATGAGTATGTTGATGCTTCAATACTATGTTTTATGTTCATTTTCTGCCCAGGATAGCCTCTTGCTTTCACATTTAATTTTTCTCAATATCTATCAGATTCTATCCATGAGAAGTTAGTTAAATTAACTAAACAAGGTATGTTCAAGTATTCATCTATTTTGTTTTGTATGTTCTTATAATTCCAATTTGAAAGGTTTGCAGTAAGCCTCCAAAAAATGGACACTGAGGGTAACCCACAATCAGTTGTTTTATGGACTTCCCTAATCAAAAAATATTTCACAGAGTTCACCTACTAGGACTTCATTAAATCCTTTATTCATTCAGTTGCCAACATGCTAAGTAGTAGCAGTCAACCTAGGATCAATGAAGAAATGAAGAAAATATTACAATTGTGAGAGTACAGTAGAACATGAGACACGTATTTGTACCAGAACCACACTAAAATTAGGGTTTATGGATGTCAACTCACTCTTTACAAGCTGCCCAAATACCTTCCCATGAGGTTATTTGTACAAGAATATATTAGGCAGATCCTAAATTTAGATGAGGTTAATTTTCTATTAGCCAAGAAGAAAACACGGTTCAAAATCAAGAACTAGATTGGTCCTTTCATTATCAACAATAGAAATGTCAGTCAACAAGAAGATAAGTGCTTATGGGAATTCAAGTTTAGTGATAGTTTCAAATGATAGTATGATCCTTTAGGAGTTATTAGCAAGTTAAGAATCAAGTTCAAATTAACTCTTTTTGTCCATGATTCCAAACTAGAGATTGAGAAGTACTCCAACCAGTCAGAATGGTTGGAGGGTACTTTAAAAGATGTGGAGAAACTAGTTGAGACAGTTCTTGTCCCGCAGACTCCATCTCTACAAGATAGGAATTCCAAGAGACCAAGAGAAGAAGGTTCATATTCAGCTCAAACCACCATTGCAACTAAATTCAAACTAATGTATAGGAAGAAGCCCAAGATAAATCCTGTAAATGAGTAAGAAGAGATAGTTGAGACAATTGAAGTCATTAATGAAGACTCAGTGGTTAAAGAAACTGCACCTCCAACAGTTTCCGAGGAAACTCATCAACCTTCAACCTCTAATGCTCAGATTATTTAGAAGCATCATAGTTTTGAAGTCTCTTCATCAAGCAAACTAGTGGATAAAGAAAAAGACATAAGAGAGAAATATAACGAAATAAAATTGAGAAATGAAGAATTGAAAGCTGAAATCTATGCCCAATATATGAAACAAACTCGTAGTGATCAGAACATGTTATTTTATTTTTTCGACCACAAAACTAAAAAGATGCAAATGGATTTTCTACATCCACTGATATAAGGCCCAAAAATAACAACAGATTACAAAAAGAATGAATTAGAAGTTTTTGCCAAGAATGTTCATCCTATAGATAAAATTGAGCTTCATAAGCAATCAGGAGAAATGCTATACTCAACTATGACCAGCAAAGCTATGAGTGTACAAAAAATACAAAATTCTCTAGAGAATATCAAAGAACATTTAAAACTAGAGAAGGAATCCTCACAAGAAAAGGATAACAGAATCAAAACACTTGAAGAATTTGTCACGGGGGTTGGGTATGATCCTAAGAACATCAAAGCAGCTGAAGAGCTTATCCAAAAGAAGAATGAAGACATTGTTGCATTGAAGAAGTAGCTTAAATTAACTCCTACTAAAAATCCACAAGCAAAAGAAGTTTTGGAGAATGAAGGCCAAAAAGATGAAATGATGAATCTCATCATTCAGTTGATAGCTCAACTGAAAGAAATGGAGAATGAGATGGACAAATTGGTGCAGGAAAAGAAGGTCAGCATGGAAGCATTTACTATCACTACCATTCCTACAATTACTACAACAGTTCCATCTACTTCATCAGCTCCATTACGAACAATACTTACAATTACTACATCAGACACTACATCAGCAATAAATTCAACAACAACAATAACTCATCCCAGTGGTGAAGCAGGTAAAATTATCAAAGCCATGCAGGATATGTCCATCCAAAAGATGAAATAAATAGACTTAAATTCAAAAGATAGGAGTAGAACTCGGAAGTAAACCAAAAGAATCCTCTAGGGTAATCCAGTTCCTAAATTCAAAAAACAAGTATGAATTATAGGAGCTTGGAATAACTGACATAACATAGACCATATTAGAAGTTAAGAAAATAATCACCAAAAGAAATATAATGAAATAGCTTGAGGAGAAATGTCAAAACATGCAACTGGTAGTAGACAGGTTGATGGTCAAATTTGATTTTTTAAGGCAAAAAGGTCTTCCTAATCGTTTGGTGATTAATGACAGGTTAATGAAAGATGAACATTATGACAAGAAAATGAGAGAAGTGGCCAAAGAATAGTCCAACAATTCATCCATGAAAGGAATTCCTACAGGAAAAGTGCTTTGTCAGACTTTAGAGAATCTCTTTTACCTCTAGCATGAGGTAAAACACCTGTTTATAAATAAGCCTACTTTTGAAAAGTACACAGAAGCCGATGAAATCTATAGAAGAATGGTAAAAATCAAATTACCAGATGAAAAGGCTTGGGAGAAACTGAATGATTTACTTTGAAAGGTAAAAGTAAAATAGGTAAAAGAGAATTCAAGGTTAAAACAGAGCATGCAGGTTAAAATAGGCACAAATAAGTCAGAGATTAAAAGTAAAGCAATGAAAAAGTTTAAAGAGTATCACATGAAAGAAACTAAACAAAAAAAGAGATAAAGCTACAAAATATCATTGAAAGCAAACAACAAAGCGAAATAAGCAAGGAAAACTTGCATTAGTTAGATAGCTTTCTCTATCTTCTTGCATGAAGATATTTCATTTTCCTTCGATAATTTCTTAATCAGTTTTAGGTTATTTTGTAGTAGTTTTTGCATAACTACTTCATAATTCAAAGTATTGAAGGGTGGATTTCAGAATATTTCTATCGTTGAACTCATCGATAACCTGAGGGTTTACTGTACTTTTCTAGTTGATAGATAGGACAAATAATATAAGAATTTGTTTACAGTATTCATGTGTTGAGCCACTTCTGTGAAGCATATTTCAAATTTTCATGTTCTTTTCTAATTTATTTCATAAACTTGAATGTTTTTCTAAATTTGAATTGTATAACATAGATGCTATTGTAGAATTTGTTTAAGTGCACTTTGTCCTGAACTGTTATTCATTTTTATGTTTTCTTCTGATATCTAGTTTAAAGGATCCTTAACTTCCCTCTAATCCTGATTTACCTCTTTCACCTTCCTTCATTATCCGGTTTAAGAAATCCTTAACTGCTCGTTGATCCTGATTGAAACTCATTTCACCATCTCGGCCCTAAGGATCTATTATTGCTTAGTTAGCTTTCCATGTAACACTGCCTTTATAATTGGTTTGTATTCTATTTTCTTGATATATTAACTCCATATCCCAGTGGAAAATAGAAAAGAACCTATCCATCTAAACTAATAATTCCACCAAAAAATCAAAATCATACTAGATAAAGAAAACATCGGTAGCCTAAAATCCATCAAGTAAAAAAGTGAAAACACATAGAGAGAACCCTCTTTGAGTTTAGGGAGGCTAGATCCTAAGCTCCAAAGTAGGTTTGTAGTTGCCTCTGATATTTCTTTTTAACACATTGAGAAACCCTTGGAAATTTTGGAGTGATAACATAATTGAGACCATACTGGGAAATTCAGTGCCTAGTTAAAATCAGTCTTAAAGGAAAAGCTTGTCCTCATTTTTTACATTAAGATTTTAAAGGGTTTCTTGAAATAATCGTTATGTTGGAAATAATACTGAGAGGGGGGTGAATCAGTATTATCACATTAATAAAACCTTTTACATTTCCATAATCAGATTCATATATGCTACTTCCACAACTTCTTATGATTAAGTTAATTGATCTTCAATGAGTGTATTAGAACATTATCAACCATATTATCAGTTAACAGATGCAGTAACATAGAATAGATCATCACACATAAGGCACACACATGAACACCATGATATAAGGTGGAAACCCAATGCGGGAGAAAACCACCTGCTGCAAGTCATCTCAATCTTCTTCTTAATAAGAAAATCCTTTTACAATATTTTGTACTGGTGCAGCCTTATACCAGTACGGGAGCTACAACCCCCTTTGCTCTTGTACTAGCTTAGATACTAGTACGTAGGTGCTGACTTACAATCTTCTCTCCTCCAGGTACCACGTTTCATCAATTTTCATCCTGGATACACTGAAGCACAACACATAATTTGAAAGGCCACGTTTCATCCAATTTTCATACTGGATCCAATAACCACATTGAAGCTCATAATCAAACAACCTTCTGAATCACCCAATCACTAGATCAATACTTATACAATGAGAGTCATCAATCATATCTAGTCCATCAGATTACATAAAGGTGAGTCATTAAGAACCTGATCCATTCATCCATCAATGTATAAGCATTTAATCAATCACTGCTGTTATCAGAACTTAATACTAGAAATCAGACATCACTTCAAAACCCAAAACACAGCAATGATAAACATGGATAGCTAAGTAGATTTCATGATAAGTACACAGATTCACCCATATAACAGTTGCGTATAAGTACGCATTGTTTCCAACTGCTTCCCTGTGTACATGCGCACTGTGCCTCACAGACTTCCTGTGTACGTGCGCTCTGTGTCCAATGAACTGCCTGCGCCTCTCCACATCTGTAGTGCTTATGGTCCTGCGTATCTGCGCACCTACAATGCTTCTGTGTCTGCATATCTCTACACTTTTCTTTCACTGGACCTACGTACCTCCGGGTATAGATAATTTCGAGACTTCAAGAGTAACCCAGACTGTCAGATCTACAGATCTGAATATGCGCCGAGGAGATATCAACCCATTAGTAGATCCGATCTGTAGTTCTCATGTTTCTCCTTGATTTAGATCTAGCTATCTCTCATAACCCATCACTAGAATTTTAGATCTAGCTTCTTAAGATATTCAACCCAAGCATACTCAAGCCAAATGATCTCCTTTTCTTTATATAGGCAAGCTCTTCCTCAAATCATGGATCATGGGGCTCAACAATACCACGGGCCAAAACCATGATAACACAATACCGTCGGCTAAATACCAAGGGTTAAACATAAGGAACCCCACATGTGCGCGCTTTACTGCCTTGAAGTGTGTGCACTGGGGGTACGCACCTCATGAATGGGTAACCTGCGGGTATGTACGCACTTTATATAATGCATGCCTGCGTGTCCGCACCTTTTGTACGGTGTGCCTACGTACTCCTTATTTTCTTCAATATTTGAGAGCTGATCATCAATATCTGCTACTGTCCTGTTGTACAGTGATCCATCACCTGAATGGGTTGCCATCAAGGAAAACACTTTAGCCATAATGCCAACAATCTCCCACTTTGGACTTGATGGCAAAGCTTACTTGTGAACTGTCATCTGATCCCTTTTTGTTTTCCGGTAACCCATGCACTCTGTCACATCTGATATTTCTTCTGTAGAATCATCTGAATGTATACAAGTGAGATGATCTTCTATGAGAGGGTTGCCATCAAGTACAACACATGCATCATAATGCCAACAATCTCCCCCTTTGGACTTGATGGCAACAACATCGAATCACTCTCCCCCTTTGACATCAAGGGCAAAGGGTTATGCTCCCCCTAAGAACATGCTCTCCTTGACTATAAACTAGATCTACTGAAGTCTCTTTAATGAACTCCCCCTTTGTATATGCCATGGTGCTCCAATATGATAATGCTCTTTCTGAGAACAAGCTGAGATGTCTGCTCTGCTATATAGTGTTGTTCACGCTCAAGCTCCCCCTCACTGTAAGAAAGGTCTGCAAAAGATGTTCTACAAGAAGAACATGACTCTATGACCTTCCTATCACCAAAAGACTCAATACATACATCCATCACCCATCATAATGGTGATACACCAAAAGTTTACATATGATAACATCATTCAACCCGGGCATAGTGGGGAAACCAACATAGGTCGTTACATGACCTGAAGAGATGACTACAATAGAGACACACTATTACATCATGAGAAAAGACCAATCACCTAAGATAAATATCAGCAACAACACTGTCTGATCTACTTCATAGTATTTGTCAACAGCAACTAGACCAGCAGCTTGCATGAATCATCAATGTATGTCCTCATCAACTCATCCTTTTGCATAGAATATAGAATCAATCTATCATATGTGAGAAACACCATAGCCATCCAGATCTGCATGGACCAAGTACCATCAATAGGGAAGATCTGCATCAATCAACATATGCACGAAAAAACCTATCATCATATAGGTAAGAGCTCATCATCATCATGTCTTCAACAATGCAACTTTGAATAATCATCCCTGTATCAACCGACAATCCTCATTCATTTGTGCTAAGAACAACCTGCAATATATGATCTTTATGCATATGGAGACAACATCATATGAGAGACTCATCATCAAGAGAATTCAGGCAATGTACTTCTTCTTATCCTTACGAAGATCACCATGTAAGTACCATTAGAGAATCAACCACAAATCTGATCTAAGTATCAACTATGTAACCCAAAGAATCGTCTGAACAACTCATAACCATATCATAGCAAGATGAATCATAAGCATCATCACCAAGGACCATAATGCCAACAATGCATTGAGAACATATGCTCCCCCTAAACTGGTGCCATCTGTAAGATCTTATCAGCAAGAAAAGTCAATAAATGCCTTAAGACAGTTACGCACTTTTTCTTTATCTGTCTCACGTAGCCACGCACTTCACCTTCTGCTCTCCTGCGTACACCCGCAGAGATCCTTCTGCTGCACTGCATACATACGCAGACAGTCTTCTACTACAGTGCGTACCCATGCACCTGTTCCATCAGTTGGGCCGCGTACCTCACACACCTGTTGCTTCTATCGCGCTGCGTACTTCTGTGTACCTCCACAAGTTATCCTTCTATTATGCCGCGTACCTCCGATCTTGCTACACACCTCTTCTTCTGTCTTGCTGCATCCGTCCGCATGTGCTCTTTTGTTACACCGCGTATATACGCACTGCTACTGTGCCTTTGCTGCATATCCTCGCACTTCCACTGTGTAACACCTACGTACACCCGCATTTTCACAGTGAATGGTCTACGTACCTCTGATTAGAACCCAATTAACAATCTTCAGGTTCCCAGATCTGATCTTGTGCTCGAGAGATCATACTTCATAGATTCACTTCACTTTCCCTACTGCCTTTCTTCAAACAATCATATACGCGATTGTACAGTATCCAAATCGCGTATATACGCAACTTCCCTTTATGGAGTTTGCATATGAGATTTAGGACACTAAAGTTTTGTACTTTCAGCTCCCTCTGATTCTGGTATGTCTGTACATTGTGTTGTGCTACCTTTCTTTGACTGTACTTCCTTTTTCCTCCATATCTTCAAGCGTGATGATGTCATTTTCTCCTTTTGATATGGTGCCCACACTTTGTTCCTGCATTCCTTAGCTATATGTCCAAGCTTGTTACATGCATAGCATCTTACATGTTTCATATTTCTCCTGTAACAATCAGTAGCTTTGTGACCAAACATATTGCAAGCAAAGCAATATCCATAAAAGTACCTTGATTGAGATGACCTTTCTGCATAATGGTCTTGAACTCTTCTTCTTCTACATATAGTTGCAACATGTCCAAGATTATGACATACATAGCATTCAACATTATTCGTAGGAGGAGTAAAGGATTTTCTTTGAGGAATCTCTTTCCTTGGTTGATGATGAGATGGATCTTTCATTTCTTCGTTGATCACTTTAGATTTCTCTTTAGAGTTCCTTGCTTCACCTTGTGAGCTAGATTCACCTTCAACCGATTCATGGAAACCAAGACTAGTCTTTATAGCAGGAGACCTTTGACTACTAAGAATATCATCCAAGACTTTAGAGCTATCTTGAAATCGTAAAAGCTTATCCTTTTCTTCTATTTTACGTTTCAAGATATTTACCTCAACCTGAAGCTGTTCTTCCTTTTCAAGAGATTGCCTTTTCAAATCTTCTTCAGCTTTTCTTC
>APFE031014584.1:0-13162 GCA_000404065.3 Pinus taeda
CTCATAGACCATGATCCATATGTCTAAAAATAGACTTGCGCCAAAAATAGCCTGCGGGCCCACTTAGTGAAGGTGACTTCTTTCCACTAAGCTCCATCATCTTGTTGCATTCTCAACATCTACATAGCCATATTTGAACTAAGTGATGCTATTTAGGCCCAGATCGGTGGATGAGGCTTGTGTACATGCACAATATTTGGAGAACATAGGCATGAAGAAAGGGAAATCAAGTTGATCGAAGCAGAGGGAGAAACAAGATGCTTCTATGGAGGGTAAGAAGATGTTAAAACGAGGAAAAGATAAAAATACAATAGCCACAACACACTAGTGTAAAGGTCTCAACAATCACTGCAACATTGATGACCATACAAGGGAGAAGTGCTAGAAGTTGCATATAGAGATTAACCTGAACAACAAAAAGAAAGACAATAAGAAGAAGAATCTCATAGCCATCGATGTGAGCAACCAAGTTAAAATAAGATCAGATGTGGATGAGAAGATTGTCAGTACATCAGTACAAAAGGAGGTGAATCTGAGTATCCTTTAGCAATAGGAAGATAACGAAATAACCAATTTTTTCCATATACACGGTTAAGAAGACAAAGATTGATGGTCTATTTGACTCAGGATCATAGGTGAACCTCATTGCAGCAGAGCTGGTCAAAAAATTGTGATCAAAAGTTTGTGACCATCCAAGCCCATATCCATTAAGATGGCTAAATAAGGATGCAAAGTTGAAGGAAATAAAATAATTAAAAATTAGATTTTCCATCAGAGTTGACTTTATAAATGAAGTAGAACTAGATGTAGTTACCCTTGATGTATGTGGAGTGGTGTTTGGGAGTAACTACATGTAGATGCACAATTCAATATTCATGTGGAGAGACAACCAGTACCGCTTCGTCAAGGATAAAAAAATTTCACCATTAATGCGTGTAAAAGCAAGTTGAAAATATAACTAGTAAATGCCAAACAAGCCAAGAAATTGATAAGTTCCAACAAGAAGTATATTTTACTATTTTTAAGGAAAATTAGTCTATAGAAGAGTCCGTAAGAGGCAAAGCATCCTTGGAGGGGTGTACCATGAAACATAAACAAATCTAGAAGAGTTTCTATTGACATATAGGGATGTATTCTTGGAGACAAAAGGGTTACCACCCAAGTGGGAAGTTGAGCACGAGATCTAGCTATTTCTAGACTCCCCATTGCCAAACATTAGGCTATACAACTAGTTTGTTATAGAAGCAAGTGAGGTGAATAAAAAAATGCAAAAACTACTAGAATAGGATGTCATTCAACTGAGTATGTCACCATGTGGGGTGCCCATCATAATTTTAACAAAGGAAGATGGGACTTGGTGTATGTGTATAGATTATAGGGTGTTGAACAAAATCACACTCAAGAACAGGTACCCCATGCCTAGGATAGATGATCTGCAACATCATTTGCAACAAGTAAAATAATTAACCAAGTTGGACTTAAAGTTTGGATATGACCAAGTTCAAGTTAAAAAAGAATATACTTGGAAGAGTGCCTTCAAAATCACGAAATTTTTGTATGAGTGTTTAGTCATGCCATTCAGCCTATGTAATGTACCAACTATTAATGAATTATACTGTGACCTTTTATAGGTTCATTTGTTATTGTCTATTTGGATGATATGCTAGTATACAATGCTACTTGGGAGGAGCACATATCACATTTGATGCAGGTGTTGGAGACAATAAAGATGGACCAACTGCTAGCAAATCTCAAGAAGTGTGTGTTTACACAACAATATTTGGTGTATCTAGGGTATGCTATAGGTGGAGGAGAGATAAAAATATATTCTGCCAAGATGGAGGCCATCATGAAATGGTCGGTTCCTACTATAATTTTTGAGGTCAGGAGTTTCATTGGGGAAACACATGATTTAAGGAAATTCATAGCTTCATTTCTAGTGGTAGCAATGCTAGTCCAATCCACAATAGAAAGTGACAAGATTTTCTATTGGGGAAAGGGTCAACAGAGGGACTTTCAGGAGTAAAAGAAGAAGAATAATCAATCACTAATTATAATATTACCAAACTTGCAGCAACTCTTTGAAGTGGAGACAAATGTGAGTTGGTAAATTATGGGAGTGGTCCTAATGGAAGGAGGAAGGCCTATATGTTACCATGCTTAAGTATTTAATGGGGAAGCTCTTAAATTACCTACCTACAACAAAGAGCTCTATGGCTTGGTGCAAGCGGTGAAGAAGTGGAAGAATTATCTACCGACCCACCACTATAGTACCTACAAACCCATAGTAAGTTATAAGAGACCAATCATTACAAGTGAATTGGGTTTCTATAATAGTTTCATTTAGTGATCAAGTTCAAGAATGGAAACACAAAAAATTTGGTTGACATGCTTTCAAGGCCATCCACATCAAAGATCAAAACTTTGGGAACTTTGATGCACATGGAGCCATACACCCATGATGCATACAAAGAGGCATATTCAGAGGATGAGGACTTCAAAGAGGTGTTTCAGAAGTTGTAGAGTCAGATTCATGTGCATGATGGAGACAACACTGTTGACTACCATATCTAGTATGGATAAGCTATGTGTTCCTAAAGGTGAGTGATTATAGCTAATTAGAGAGGTTCTCACCTCCAAGGTTGTAGGGCACTTTGGTGAAGGGATGATAGTTTCCAACTTTCAAAGGTATGTGCATTGGCCCAAGATGTAAGAATAGATAGATAGGTTCATAAGAGGATGCATATTTGTTATACCAATAACCCTAGCAATAGGAAACAAGGTCTATATCATCCCTTACCTGTACTCGCTCATCCTTGGGAAAGAATTTCCATATACTTTGTGAAAGGTTTACCAACAACCAGTGAGAGATGTGACTGCCTGTTCGTGGTAGTTGATAGGTTTAATAAGATGTGTGTTCTAATGCCATGTAAAAATTCTATCTGTGGGAAAGAAGCAACAAACTTATTCTTTGGACAAGTTTGGTTGCACTTTGGAATACCAAGGAGAATTGTTTTAGACAAGGACATAAGATTTCCTTGTGAATTTTGAAATACATTGTGGGAGAAGATGGACACAAAGTTGAAGAGGTATACAACATGTCATCCACAAACAAATGGGAAAACAAAAGTAGATAATAGGACTTTGGTGCAACTTCTAAGGGGATACAACCAAAAGCATTCAAAGACACCATGGGATAAAAATATAATATATATGCAACACTCTTATAACAAAGAAGTCCACAATTCCATTGGTATGTCCCCATTTAAAACTTGCTTTGGATATTTTCCACCTTCCCCTTTGGATCTTGCATATGGGTAGAAAGGAGGAGTGAGGGAGGATATTACAAGGGATGCCTTGAGGGTTGAAAAAATTATAGAGAAGATTAGGCAGATCCATATACAAGTTCAAAAGAGACTTCATAAGTCACAAGAAAAATATAAGGCTCGGCATGATCATCACAAAATAGAGAAATCGTTCATGGTTGGAGACAAAGTATGACTACAGTAGAACAAGGAGAGGCTATAGAGTCCTGGTAATAAAATCAAGGCTCTAAGATATGGTTTCTTTAAGATACTAGAAAACGTAGGTGATAATGCATACTGACTTAGTTTACCACCATACATGAGCATTTACCTAGTTGTGAATGTAGAGAATCTGAAACTCTATGAACCTTCAATGTTAGGCAAGGGAGAGGAATAGGTCCTCCCTCCTATGGAGGATTTGGCATCAAATGCTCAGGAAGAGTTGATAGAAGATACAATTTTTTAGAAGAGGTCCAAACTATGAGACACGAGTAGCAAAATCTTTGGTAGATTGGGTTGAAAGGAAAACTTCCAAGCAAAGCTAAATGATACAATTGAGAGAAGGCCGAGGAAAAATTTCCTCACCTCATTTAGTAAAATATTTTGGGGACCAAAAGCCTCCAAAAATTAGGAGGTGTGATTCAGATTGGATCATTATAATGTTTATTGTCCATATTAATGACTTTAGAGTGGAAAAAGTGGAGGAATCAACTCAAAAGGGCATTTTTACTGGTAGGACCTAGTTGGCAAATTGGGGTATGAAACCTACAAGGAGCATTTGGAGGCATAAAAAAAACATACTTACTACCATAATTCGAGAGGATGCCATGTTAGTCCCCTTTATTCATGGAAAAGGATCTAGCCACGTAATTATGATGAAGAAGACTCTAGAAGAGTCCATATTGTAATTTTGGTTAATAGTTGATGTAGTCAAACTTAACCACTAGTAGGCTACCAAGCTGTGTTATAACCAGGCCACTAGGAGGAAAATGGATTCCATTTCTTTTCGAGTGCATTTGTTCAATATATTAGAAAAAATATCTGAGAGGGATAGGAGATAGAGAACTCAAGGATGATTTGTGCTCTATAGTATCCCATGGGCCACATGCCATACTTCTTTGTACCTGCAACTATTTTTTATTTAGAGAAAGAGAGCATACCAACCTCATCTTTGAGCTAGGTTTTTGCCGAGAGAGAGAGAGAGAGGGAGAGAGAGAGAGAGAGAGAGAGAGAGAGAGAGAGAGAGATTTTAACATAAAAATAACCCCAAAAGTACCATAACCCTAGAAGATGTAGTACTAAAATGTTTGTGGCCCCTGAGGTAGTTAGTTGGCACATCAACATCTTAGGGGTGAAAATTTTGCATACAATATCCATTTTCTTCATAATATCTCATTGGAAAAAACTACTTGAAGATTCAAGTTTTGGCTAGTGTCGAGGCATGCCATGGAAATCCCTGGTCCCTCAAATGAAGACAAACATCATTTAGGGCCTCAAAACAACCTCAGAAGTTTGAGACCTAAAAAGCCACAAAAAACAATCAAGAAGATAGAGAAACATTGAGTTAGTGGAATATAAGGGTAGTTATTGATATCAACCTAGATTAGTCCTCCCACCTTAGGAAGCATTGGTCTTCATTGCATTAATTTCCTCATTATATGGGGAAATTTCTATTGAATTGGCTCATGGTGAGACACTTTCCTTGGTGAAGAATATTCCTTGCGTTAACAACACTGTAAAGTTGTATGTTCTACTAGCGAGCATCTTTCATCTTGGCATCTATGATCTAATCCATTGTATCTTGTTTAATGCAGTCAAGATTGAGTTTTGTGGGGGCCAATTTCTCAACTACCTTTGAGGTGTAGAAAAAAGTGGAAAATATGGTCAAAGTAGCTCCACATTAAACTTTGGTTTCAAACTGAGGAAAGGGTGAATACTTCATTCAAAATCATTTTCAATCACAACTTTTGTGATTGTTTAAGTCCTATATCAAGTGGTTTGAGCTTCCTATGGGGACTTTTTGGGTTGTCTTTCTATAAATGCAACCACATCTTATCACCTATCTGAATCTTGTGTGGAACCAAATGCTTGTCATATTGATGCTTGTACTTGACATTGGCTTTATGTAGGATATAATGAACATGTTGTTTGATGTTTTGGATCAATTAAACAAGTGTGGTTACTCTATCCACCTTAGCTTGAGCATGGGAGAATTATACCAATGAATATGCAATGGGAAAACTACATTAATATAGGCCAACGGTTGGAAACCCAAGGATACTTGAAAAGGACCATAACTAATAAAGATATGGAGGGTTATACTATAGATATATTGAAGATACATAAGGCTTTCATACCATGTACAAAGATACTTGGAGTTGTACATGTATAAGATATGCACAATCATCTTGTTGACCAATTCTAATTTTTCATCTATTTAGGGATGCAAGACAGTTGATTTGGTCAACTTGGTACCCATCATAGATGATAGGATGGATCAAAAGGCACTGAAGAGAATTTTACCCATATATGAAATAACATTTTGAGGTATCCCATGATGGATTTCACCAATACTGAGAGGGGGGTGAATCCGTATTGGAAACTTTTTACAATTTTAATAATATCAGGTTAAACATTAACAATTAACAATGCCATTTGATAATGCATAAAATCATACATAATACACAAGAGAGTTTTTACGTGGAAACAAAAATGGGAGAAAACCAAGGAAAATTTTTAATATATCTCTTAAAGGTTACATAAATAGAAAGCACCAACTTCTAATATTCTCCAACACCAACTAGGAGGAACCAACCCTCGAGTTTTATCAGTTCCAACTACGCCTTGCAAGAACCAACTTATTTCACAAGAACCAACTTTCCTTAGTATTATAGGCTATTTTATCTCATCTGATCAATCAACCTTCTAATGGGATCGTTCACATCCTATTCCCCCTTTACATCATCATTTCACACAGGCTTATGCATGAATCTCTCATTCCACAAAGTTTCTGCCCTAAACTACATCATCTAAGCCAGTTTTAGGACCAACAAACCCTGGTCTCTTGCTAGACAACGTTCACTTACATGTTTCTCCATTGTGGCCTGTGTTGATCACCTACAGGTTACTCCCATTTTCACCTGTGTTGGTTCTAGAAATTTAGGAAAAATAGAGAGAACCCTGAAGCCTCCATTTCCAGAAGATTCTAGGATCTATTGCAAATATTTACCTCAAATAAAAATTTCAAATCATATCATTAATCCTACCTTGGAGTTTCCATCCCTTATCCTTAGATCTCATTCTCCCATCAAGAGTGTATCTCAATCCCAAGATTGGTAAAAGGGTAATAACTCCCAACTTACCTCACTTCTATATATATTTACCACCTTCCATATGCAAGGGGTTGTATTTTGGAGAGTGATTCTACCCTTATGCTACTATGAATTATCCTTTCATGCATTTAGGGTGATTAGAGGTGCACTTTGTGACAAGGGAAGGACAAGTCAACAACTTGGAGGAGCTCTTCCACAAGAGTGACACCTATTTATGGTTGCAACTCACTTCATTTATATCAATACAAAGAGTTCTTTGTTTTCCTATATGTGATGTTGCTATTTCATGTATTTCAATACGATGTTGACTTGTTGAATGAAGTAGATAGATGATGCTACATAGATCTTGTAGTTTCTTGGCTTGTGTTGTCTAGTTGTGTAGGTTCTAATTTTGGTAGCTGGAGCTAGGATTGGAGCATTAGAGCCAAACAAGGAGTGAATCATATGATAGATTCCAAGTAAGTTTCTCCCCCTCATCTACTTACTTTAAGGAAAACATTGGGTCCTTTGTCATTATGTTGTTCTAGGTTAGCCACCAAACTTGGGGGTGATATTTCTGTCCACAGTCATAAATCCTGCATAACAAATTGGCGACTCCATTGGGGAATATTGTCTTCCCTTGATGGTTTCTTTGTCCATTATGTTTGATTCACCTCTTTCATAGAACTTTGCTGCATTAACCAACCATGAACAAAGATAGGAAGTGATTGCATTCATCCTTGTTTGCAATTTTTGTGTTAGAATCCTCTTTCCTAGGACCAATGCACCCTTTGGTATGCTGATAGAGAGTTGCATCCCACTTGGGACCTATCTGTGCCTATGTTGCAAAGCACTAGTTCCTCTTTTGCACCTGCATTGATCCCTATTTTTGCACAAAATTTTCCTTGTTTGTGCAGTTTTACCTTGATTAGCCTACTTCCAATTGACCTTCCTTGAGTCTTGAGTGCCATGTGGTCTCTCTGAAGCCCCCATTTGGTTTGAATTTGTGTTTGATTGCCTTTGGTAAGAATTGGTTTCGATTTTTCTTTGTTCTTATCATTAGCTCGCTTGCAAACTTGTTTTGTTTGATCATTGATCACTTGGATGAATTGTTGTTCTAGTACTCATTATGAGAAGTGCATTTGAATAAGTGATTAGACTTTACATCTTAGTTTTCCTCATTTTAGAAAATTAAGTGTGGTGAAAAGAAAAAGTATTGCATTGGAATTTAGGGTTTTGCATCTATATTTATTTAGGAGCATTTGCATGAAGAGGGATTTGAATTGAGCATATTGTTTTCTACATTTTATATGCTACATATTGTTTTTCTCTTTCCTTTCTTAGCCAAATTTTCATTGAAGAGAAAGATTCCATTTCCTCATGTTATATTTTCATTTTAGGGAATTCAAATGAATTTGTGGTGAGCCATAAAAATAAAACTTAATTCAAGATCAACTTAAAATTTACTAAATCAATTAAAGGAACATTTGTAACATTAACCCAAACACATAGAGGTCTAGGATAGCGACATGTTCCTGCATCATTAAATGTAGAAGCTGTCATTTTTTTCTAGCGTTGCATCCCGACGGTGAAATTCCGTTCCACATATGTGACGGTGGAACACTCTCATCTAATGATTACACATTAGACAACACTACTACAAACTTCACTCCCATGAACCATTGCATATATTTTGGGAGTCCCCATTATGTTGCTATCCATTCATAGGTAACAGAGTCTGCTGCCTTGTATACCATGATACACCGAACACAACATTTAGGGAGATTGAATGATGTACGTTAAGTCCTTGGTTCGCCAAGGTGTATATTGCAATTCACAGTTACTTGGTAATCCTTTATGCATAGATTACCCTCTTTTTGATTTATTTATTTTTATGTTCATAAAATTTACTATCCAATGTGGAACAACAAGATCCCTCACTCTGTCATTCATGTAGAATGAAAAATAATCCTCCTCTTCGACTAGAGGCTACTCCTAGTTGTCGTTAGAAGCATAAAAGAACACAAACTATTGAATCAGGAAAATCAGGAATTACCTCTGGTCCTCCTCCTAAATATGGTAAACTAGAATCATTTGTCCCCTTGAGTACTAAACCCAAGGTTACATCTAATCTTGTCGGTGAAACTGAGACAACTGATACTGAATTACCTAAAATTTTGTTGCCTGAGGTTATACAATTTTATCTTCCTGAGTCGGAAAATTTATTTCTTGAGGTCATTGAACCCGAGGAGCCTCAGTCATATTTACCTGTTACTACAAGTATTTCATCTTCTATTGCTTTATCTTAGACATATTTTCCTACTATATACCTCAGCCCCGATGGTGAACCGCTTCCACGTGGGCTTGTGCGTATCGAAGAGATCCCACAAGAAGAGCCTCATATTTCTACTCATTTGGAGGGAATTTTCCTTGATCCAACCCATCCTCATAGGTTTTAACCCTGTACATAAATTACTTGCATACGAATTCTAAAAACAAAAAATAAACAATGGTGAGAACATAAAACATAAAACATATATACACAGATATTTTCCCCTAGATCCCAAAATTGAGACTACCAGATTGATTTTTCATTATATTCCTTTCATGTTACAATACATATATATAATTCCGAATCATCTATAAACCCCAATCCATTAACCCTAGATTAGAACATAATCAGTTCCCTTGACCGGACCTACAAAATACCATGGATAGAAAACCATCATGCACAAAACCATGTGAAAAATACACGCTTAAAACCATAGGTAGGTCCGCCCACCTAATATAGGGTCCAAAAAAATAACACAACCCAAAATTCTCCCACTTGTTTTCTTTCCACAAGAGGCCTCAAGTGAGCTTAGTCATTGATCCAACCCTACAAAGCCCATTGCTTCTCTACACCAAGAAAACTTCTTAGTGCTCACAGATTTTGTCAATGCATCTGCAATATTCTTCAAAGTGTCCACCTTTACTAGCAACACCTTTTTTTCCTCAACCATATCCCTCAAAAAGTGATAGTGAACATCAATGTGATTTTTCTTTGAATGATAAGCAGGTTTCTTTGCCAAGAACATTGCACTTTGGTTGTAACAATCTATCCTTATAGATCATTGTACTAATACCATACTTGAACACAATCTATGCAACCATTCTGCTTCCTTGCTTGCATGAGTGGCTGCCATGTATTATGTCTATGTAGTTGAAAGTGCCACTATGGACTACCTCTTACTCATCCAACTCACCACACCTCCAAGTAGGTTAAACACACAGTCACTTGTAGATGTTATTTGATCTAGATCTCTAGCCCAACCTACATCAACAAAGCCACGGATGTCCAAAACTCTATCCAATCATGGTCTTCCTTGGTATCACAAACCATAATCACTAGTGCCACGCAAATACCTGAAAACCCGCTTCACTACTGTCCAATGCTCCTTCCCTGGTTTTGACATAAACCTGCTCAATACTGCCACTACATGTGCATTGTGTTGTATAGTACAAACCATTGCATATGTCAAGCTACATATTTCACTTTCATATGGAACACGGGACACATCCTCTTCCTCTTCTTTTTTCTTGGGACACCGTTCAGTAGATAAATTTACACCTAGGGGAATAGGAACCTTCACCGATTTACTATCTTGCATATTAAACCTTTGCAATATTGTTTTAACATACTTCCTTTGATTTAACTAGAGCTTCCTCTTTACTCTATCTCGTTTAATTTCCATGCCCAAAATATAGTTTGAAGCACCAAGATCTTTCATGTCGAATTTGGAGGACAATTGGGTCTTCAAATCCTAGATAATTTCTTTGTCATTTCCAAGCAGCAACATATGATCCACATACAAGACCAAATAAATAACACGGTCACTAATTAATTTAAAAACACATAAGTTGTCTTCCTTTTGCTTTTTGGTGAAGCCAAGTCCCGTAAAATGTATCAATTTATGAATACACATTTTCCTTGTGATTGTTTAAACCCATACAAAGAATTTTTAACATTGCATACCAGTTCTTTCTTAAACCCTTCACACTCAAACCTTCAGGTTGCTTCATGAGATATCTTCGTTTCCAGATCTCATGAGAGATGATGTCTTTCACATCCCATCTATCTACCTCAAATCAAAGAGGCAACAAAAAGATAAAAGTATATAGACAAAAGCTACCATTGGAAATAGGAGAAAAAATATCACCAAAATCAATTACGGCAACTGGGAATCAACATTGGATAACCAAACGAATTTTATTTCTCACTTTCCTTCTACATATTCTCTTTTAACACACCATTTGCTGCCAATGGGTTCCTTCATCGCAAATCGCCACCAGATCTCAAGCCTCATTTTTGTCAAAGATTCCATTTCATCAACCATGGCCTTTTCAAAGAAGTTTTTCCATACCTCTGAATCTAATTGCTTCCCTCATAGTTCTGGGATCATCATTAGTAATAGATAAAGAAAAATTTGAACAGAAGGAAGATGGACTATACCTTTTGGCTTCCTTCTTTCTCGAACCAATCTTCTCACAATTGGAGTTTGTGGCTATTCATCTTCTAATTCCTCTTCTGCTGTAGAGTCTGATTCTTCCTCCTTTAGATCAAACCCTATCTTCTTAGGTGCCTTAGGTAGGAATTCATGTTTAATAACATATTTCACCTCTCTAAACACCACATCTCGACTATACACAACCTTCCTTGTTTTTGGGTTCCAAATCTTATAACCTTTTAAACCATCCTTATACTCAATAAAGATGCACTTTTCAGATTTACTATCTAGCTTTGTTCTTTTCTGCTTTGGAACATGTACATATGCATCACATCCAAATACCCTCAGATGTGAAAGAGAAGGTTTCTTACCAATCCATACCTCTTGTGAAGTCTTATCTTCCAACACCGATGAAGGTGATTAGTTGACTAGGTAACATGCAGTATCTGCCGCCTCTGTGCATAATTCCTTTCCTAACCTCGCACTACTGAGCATGCTTCTTTCCTTTTCCATCAATGTCTTCTTCATTCTTTCTGCAACTCCATTTTGCTGAGGTGTGTATAGAGTAGTCTTCTGCCATGCTATACCACACTTCTTACATAACTCTTAAAATCCATTCTTTCAAAACTCTACTCCGTTATCTGTCCTCAGCACCTTTATCTTCTTCTCTGTCTCATTTTCCACCAAAGCCTTAAATTATTTGAACCTATCAAAGACTTCATATTTATTCCTAAGGAAATATATCCATGTATGCCTTGAGAAATCATCTATAATGATACATAGTACACATACTTACCCTGTGATGGAATCGATACAAGTCCAAACACATCATTATGCACAAGCTCTAATATCTGTTTTGCCCTCTTAGCACCAGAGGGGAACTCACCCGATTCTGCTTTTGATATACACAATTTTCACATAAATAAAAACATAGAGAGAAGTTGGACATACCTTATATCATACCATTACCATGAAGTATTCGAAGGCCCTTCTCTCCAATATGTCAAAGCCTTTGATGCCATAACATGGTATTTTCTCCAGAGACCACTAGATTTTCTGCTCCACTTTTAGGAACCACATAAAAATGTTGCACCCATCAATAAAAATGCTATCTTGAAGCTTGTACATATTTCTAATCCAAACTCCCTGCATCAATACCAGTGCTCCTTGAACCATCTTGCAGGTATCTTTCTCAAACACTCCTTTTACACTTGCATCATCCAACTTGCTTACATAAATCAGATTTTTAGCCAATGTAGGAATATGTAGAACACCCAGAAGTGTTCTATTCCTTCCACCTTGTAACTTCAACTTGAATTTTCTATGACCGATGATTCTAGCCTTCCTTTAATCCCCTAAGAAGACATCACCACCATCATATTTCTCATACTCACATAAGCTCTCTCTATGGGAAGTGAAGTGGAAGGATGCACCTGAGTCAATTAACCACACCTCATGATCTACATGTGTACTTGAAGAAGAAGCCAAGTACACATCCCAACCTTCATCTGAGGTGGTTTTCACATGTGCAGAAGGAGCATCATCAAATCCCTTTCATTTCTCAGGAGCTTTAGATTTACAGTCCCTTTTAAATTTCCCTTCCTTTCTGCATATCCAACACACCTTTATAGGTTTTCCTAGGGATTTAGATCTCATTCTAGATTTAGATCTCCTACTCGAGGACTTATTTTTGTTTATGTTCTAGGACAGTCCTCATACAGACAAGGCATCACCATTCTGGCCCTCCATATTTTTCTGTCTCATCTCATCCAACAACAAGGATGAAACTATTTCATCAAACTACACGACAGTTGCATTTCTACCTATTGCGACAACCAGACTATCCCACAATTCTAATAGAGAACACAATAAAATGATCAACTTATCTTCATATAAAATTTTAATTTCAACAGATAATAACTAGCTTACCATAGTATTAAATGCATTCAGATGTGATGAACACTAGTATTGCAACAAGAATGCTGCAACTCCTGGGGCTACCAACTTTACTTTATCAACATGGGGTTCGTACAAACTTGGAGGTGATAGTGTTGTATAC